>JAPKLX010000064.1:651073-826754 GCA_026898415.1 Leonotis leonurus
TTAAAATTTCACTGCCACAGTGACACTTGCTTGTCCTTTTAATAAATTCATTTATGTAAATCCAGAATCCAGATCAGATCAACTTTTATTATTATATTGGTTCAATGCAAAACTTCATCACAATATCTATATGGGTAGTTGACTTATTTAATGTAGATCGAATGTGAAATAAATTGGAATAGGGACAAAATGAGAGGAATGGTATATTAAAAAAAAATACATGTATATTGAAAGTTGAACAAACATCTAATACCAATAAAGTGACATGAATAGACATATAGAATCAAGTAACTCAACTATACATCAAATTATAAATAATAAAAAACGAAAAAGCATATTATACAAGAATGAATTATTATAGCAATAAAGTGGCATGAACAAATAAATAGCAAAAATTAAATATATTGTACATCAGATTTTAAATAATAAAAAAACAAATTTTCTAAAAAAGCAATGTTAAAATAAGTTTAAAGAATATAAATTAGTTAATTCCATAAACCAAAATTAATTTTATTAATGACAAAGATTTGAACTAAATAATATTAACAATTTAATAGATTAAAATATTAATAATAATATGATAATTTTTTAATTTGCTTACGTAGACAAATCAAAGCTTGGTGAGAACTAATAACTCAATTAATAAAAAAAGTTGAACAAACATATTTACATAAGCCAACATTAGGTCCAACTTCATTAAGTTAACAAACTACGTGTCATATTGGAACTCTCAATATATTATTTAAAAAAACAGTATCATATAAATTTTCAAAAGAAAATTTTGATTTTTTAGATATTTTTATTTTTACAAATCAGTGAACAGTCGCAACTTTTATTTTTTTTTTAAAAACGTTTATGACTTAACAGTTTTGAAACACAACCATTTTTTACTTGAAATTGCTGCCATAATTTGAAAAACCACACTAACAGTTATCTTGCAAAATTTTCTACTATTGAATCAAGGAGATTCAATCTTGCAGCGGAGGAAATCACATCCAAAGGTAATCTTGGGATTAAAAAATGTAGTATGATGCAGACATTACAGCAAATATAAATTAATAATTCGATAGAACTTATGATTTACCTTTCGCAGATCACATATCAAGGAGTTCCATCTTGCATCGAAAGATATCACATAAAGATTTTCGAAGGTACATTTATGCATCTGTAATTATGTTATACAGGTCAGTTTATAGTAGTTTTCGTTATATTATAAAGTGAAAATTGATAAAACATTTGTAGATCTACATAGATTTGGAAAGAAATATGAGTAGATTTAAAAAAATCTGTCTTTTAAATAACATATTTGAAAATCTAATATATAAACCTTACAGATCTGTAATATACACAGATGTAGATTTTAAAAATTTAAAAAGAAAGTAAAGGAACAATCAGATACTTATCTAACGTTGCGAGTGGTACATTGCTCATCCAATCGACTTTGGCTGTGTAATCGAGAACAGGGGGCCGAGAGTTGTCATATCATGCAGATTAAGAAAATATAGAGAAATTTTCAGAATAAAATATATGAAATAAAAATATAAGAATATGTAAATTTAGAAAGTGAAATACATAATATAAGCCATTTACCTTGGGGTTATCGCGATGGAGCTTCGGTATGCTTTCCACCGAGCGCATCTGAGAGACAGCTGACGGGAGGGAGAACCGGAGAGAAACAAGAACAGGGGGAGAATAAAAAAAACATGCGAGATAAATGAGTAAGGAACCGAGAGAGAGGAAGAGATAGACGATAAGAGTGAGAAGAGAGAAAAAAATCTTAGGTAGAAATGCTTCTGGAGAAAAGATGAAAACGGCGGAGAAAAACAGAATGATCTGTTTAGGGTTAGGGTTTTTGTATTTATCTTACATATTGGGTATGCTAATTAATTTACTGTGCGGGCCGGAAACAACTAAGCCCAAACATAATTAATAAATGGGCCATCTAATTTAGAATTAAACTTAGCTGATAAAATTACTCTAATTATGGGCCGGTTCAGATTAGTTTAATGGGTTGGGTTTTAAATTAGTATGGGCTGAGTTTAACAAATTACATAAATCAATTTGTAATTAAATTGAAATGGGCTAAGAGGAGCTTACAGATGCCGAAGTGAATTACAGCTAAGAGGGCTAAGTGGAATAGGAGATAGGATTCAAGCTGCTCCTCTGCATTTGGAATCCGCTTCTGCTTCTTTAAAATGCGAGAATCGCACAGATTTCACCTCCTATTTTCGTTGCCATTCATCTTCTTCACACGAAATTCATAGGAAAATCAGTCGCGTATATATAATCAAATAACCCAATAATTGGTAGATTTCTATTTAAGAAACTGGAGGTAAATTCCACCCAAATTGGCTAATGTTAAGGCAAATTTGCTGACATTAGCAATTTAAGCCTCAAAACTAGGATTAAATTCTATAATTGACCTACCATACAAACCAAAAGGGACAAAGACATAAAATTCAATTCATCGTCTATTAGATGAACTCAACTAAATTGCCGTACCTGGTGTAGTTCCATTAGCTCCTGAAGGCAATATATTGAGTCTGAAAATGACGAGGTATTGTTGATAGGAGATGAATTGCATGTTCGGTGATCGACAAGAAATAGTGATAGTAAGGAACGAAAAGAAAAGTGAGATAGCGAAGATAGAATTAGGGTTAGATTACTCTAACTATGGGCTGAGCCACTGCAGGAGCATAGAGAAGGAAACGAACGGTAGGCAGTCGAGGTGACGAATGTCTCCGGAAAGGAGAGAAAAGCTGGCGGCGATGAGAGGCAAACTGGAGGTGAGACATCGCCTGAAATTTTGTGTCTGTGAGGAAATAGCAAGACAAAACTGGAGGGTAGGGTTGAATAAGTTGGAAAAATCTAGAACCCGGGCCGGGTTCGAAAGCAAAAGGGTAAGTCGCATGGGCCGAGTAACGGGCCAAAGATTAATTTAGTTGATGAGCCAATTACCAACTCGGTTGGGCTCTAATAATAAAAGAATTGGGTCAAATGAATTAACTCTATGAATGGGCCGAGCTGTTAAATTATTGGGTCGAGATACATATTATTGCCAAAAATACAAAGTAGTAATCAAAAATACGTATTATAAAAATCTTAAGCTTATGATCCAGTTAATTAAATGGATTGAATTAAAAAATTGTTAGATTAAGCCTAAACAATTAGATTAATTAAGATATGTTTTAATTATGAAATTAGTAATATAATTTTTAATCTTCATATATTCTTAAAAAATATTAATTAAAATTAATACAATCCTATAAGATTTAAATTAATAATTTAAAATAAGATCACATTATTCCAAGTAATTTATCTTAAAAATTATTGTACCCATTAATAAAACAAATGAAACTATTAAAATTTTAATAAATAAAATATTGGTTTAAAATCATAAGAGAATACTTATGTAATAAATAAATAAATATATTTAATTAAACTTAAGATATATTTTATCATCATGGCCATCAATATTAATTAAAATGTGATATTTTTCTAATTATGAAAAATAATTTTAAGTTACGATAAAATATATAAATCTTAATCATTAAAATACGTAATTTAATCATAGTCACCAATTTTAAATAACAATAAAAAATTAAAATCTTAATCATTAAAAAAAATTACAATTATAAACTTCATACCCTAATAAACAAACTTATTCATTTGCAAATATTCCATATGAATAAATATTGTTAAAATAATAATGTAGGAATCCAACGAATATGATCATTTCCACTTTATTATATTTCAATTTTTTATTTGATATTTTAATTTCAAATATAAATAATGTTATTTAATTTTCATATATCATTTTAGTAATATATATTTATACTTATGTTAATTTAAATATTTATTGCAGAAAATATGGAGCGGCCTTATAAAAAACCAAAAACAAATAGTATAAAAAATCATATCTCATGTGAAGGAGATGAGCTACGAGACGACATATCTTCTTCATTAATTTATGATACGCGCAATGGTATGCTAGACTATATAATAATATATACATATTATATATATATATTAACTTATTATTATATGTTTTCATTTTAGGTTCTTTGTATCCGATAAGTGATTTTAAGCTATGGGATGATCATCAAGTCAATTATCAAAGTACATCTGAAAGGACCACAAACATGTTGGACATGATAAATGAATCCAACATGGATGAAACGCCAACAGGTACACAATCTACGTTTTATATATTTAGTATAATTCATAATATGGATTTATGCATGCATTGCAATATCTATTATCCATTTACTATAAAACAAATGTTTATAATATATGTGCATATACTAATATGTTAAATTATATATTAACTATCAAAATTATTTTACTTGAAATTAGCAGAATATTGCGATATTGGTGATCCAATATATAAATGTGGATATTGTAAAGCTATATTCTGGTATGAAGAAAAAATGAACAACCATATCATCAGTCCAAATCCAAAATATTCCATATGTTGTCAAAGTGGTAAAATAAAGTTACCACAAATCCAGAACCCTCCAGCTACTATGCATTCTTTACTCTATGGAAATGATCCAAAGGGTAAACATTTTCGAGAGAACATAAGATCATACAACAATATGTTTGCCTTCACTTCAATGGGAGGGAAGATCGATCGGAGCTTAAATAATGGCAAATCACCGCCGACATTTAGATTGCATGGGCAAAATTATCATTTGATTGGAAGTTTATTGCCCATGGGATCTTCTCCACCAAAGTTTGCTCAACTATATATTTACGACACCCAAAACGAAGTACATAACCGAATGTTGTCAATAAGGTAACTATAATTCAAATATATAAATACATACACACACACACTTACATATACATATATATATATATATAATAACAATCTTTTTTATATTGAATTAGACAAAATACCCAAGTGGACAAACTACATGCTGAAATTGTTTCGGAGTTGACGAAAATGCTCGACGAAAACAATGTGCTTGTGAAGATATTTCGAATGGCAAAGGAAAAGATTCTTGATCATGGTCAATCAAACGTCAAGATAAAGCTCATAGGTAGGAGAGGGGGAGATCCTCGAACATATAACCTACCATCTATTTCAGAAGTTGCTGCTTTAATTGTTGGGGATTTAGATGAGGCTCTTGGAGAAAGAGATCTAATAATTGAAACTCAATCAGGGGAGTTAAAACGCATTAATGAATTAAATGCTGCTTACCTAGGTTTACAATATCCTCTATTATTCCCCTATGGCGAAGATGGCTATCGTGAGGATATACCACTAACTCTGGTCAATACATCTACATCTGTTAAAGCACGGAAAAATGTAAGTATGAGAGAATACTTTGCCTACAGACTACATGAGAGGACTGATGAAGCACCGACAATCATGTTCGCCAAACGTTTGTATCAACAATTCGTTGTTGATGCATACACCATGGTGGAATCATCTAGATTGTCTTTTATACGAAGAAACCAAAAGAAGCTAAGATCTGAGATGTATAAAGGATTAACAGAGGCCCTTTTTAGAGGCGATACAGAACCAGCCAGCCAAGGAAAAAGAATTGTATTGCCATCTACATTCACCGGTGGAGCTAGATACATGGTGCAAAATTTTCAAGATGCTATGGCCATATGCAAATGGGTTGGATACCCAAATTTTTTCATCACGTTTACATGCAATCCGAAGTGGCCTGAGATAACACGATATGCCCAAAGTCGAGGATTGAAAGCTGAAGATCGACCTGATATTGTCTGTCGAGTATTCAAAATGAAATTGGACATGCTGGTGAAAGAGTTACGTGAAGGCAAAGTATTTGGAAATATCAGTGCAGGTACGATTACATACTAATTTAACTTTATTTACATTATAAATGCACTAATACTCAATAATAACTAATTAAATTTTCGTATTATCACAGTCGTGTATACTGTCGAATTTCAAAAAAGAGGACTTCCACATGCACATATACTGCTATTTCTTTCAAGAGAATATAGAGATCCAACACCAGAACGAATCGACATGATGATATCCGCTGAGATACCAGACAGAGACATAGATCCAGAGTACTACACAGCTGTACAAGATTATATGTTACATGGGCCATGCGAAATTGCAAATCTGAAATCACCATGCATGAAAAAAGGTCGATGCACAAAGTACTTCCCGAAAAAATTTGTAGAACGAACAACGGTAGATAAAGATGGTTACCCAATATACAAACGCAGAGATATTGGGAGAACAATCTTGAAGAAGAATGTGCCTCTAAACAATGGATATGTAGTTCCTCATAATCGTTATCTACTAATGAAATATGGAGCACACATCAACGTCGAGTGGTGCAACCAATCGCGTTCGATTAAGTACTTATTCAAATACATCAACAAAGGACATGATCGTGTTACGGCATCTCTTTATTTGAGTGCAGATGACGAGTCTAAAAAGGAAACTGTTGATGAAGTTAATATGTACTATGACTGCAGATATATATCACCATGTGAGGCCACATGGCGGATATATGGGTTTGAAATTCAGTATAGAAAACCAGCAGTAGAAAGATTGAGTTTCCACCTTCTAAATGAGCAGAATATCGTCTTCACAGACGCTGAAACCATTGATGAAGTGCTTAGTAAACCAACGGTTGCAGAAAGTATGTTCTTAGCCTGGTTTGATGCTAATAGGAAGTATCCTGAAGCAAGAAAATTGACATATGCAGAGTTCCCAACACAATTTGTTTGGAAACAACGTGAGAAAGAATGGAAGCCAAGGAAACAAGGGTACTCGATCGGAAGGATATTTTACGTACCTCCAGGCACAAGCGAGAGATATTATTTGAGATGTCTGCTTAACATTGTACGTGGTCCAACATGTTATGAAGACATAAGGACAGTCGATGGTGTTCTCTATAGCACGTTTAAAGATGCATGTTATGCATTAGGTCTGTTGAGTGACGATAAAGAATATATTGATGCCATAATAGAAGCAAGTCATTGGGCGTCTGCATCATCATTACGCAAATTGTTCGTCACGTTGTTAACAACAGATTCGATAGGACGTCCAAATGATGTATGGAATGCGTGTTGGGAACATTTATCAGATGACATACTATATGCGCAAAGGGCATCGTTGCATAATCCAGGTATGACTATAAGAAACATTATATTACTGTATTTTAATTATATTATAAATTATAAATTAATAATAAATATATGTATTTTCCACAAACAGATCATCAATTGGACATTGATCAAATTAAAGCGTTCACTCTTGTGGAGATAGAGAAGCAGCTGAGGAATCTTGGTAGGAGCTTACATGAATTTCAATGCATACCTTACCCGAGTGAATATTTTTTTCAATTAAAAGAAAATATATTGATTATTGATGAGATGAGTTATGATCGAGATAGCTTAATTGAAGAGCATACACATCTAATGACAAAGCTAAACGACGAGCAAAGGTGTGTATACGAAGAGATTATGCATTCTGTCAAGTCAAATATCGGCGGTTTTTATTTTGTATATGGTTATGGAGGCACATGTAAGACATATCTATGGAGAACCCTTTCTGCTGCACTAAGATCAAAAGGAGATATAGTGTTGAATGTTGCATCCAGTGGTATTGCATCTCTATTATTACCAGGAGGGAGGACAGCACATTCGCGATTCAAGATACCTATAAACGTTAATGAAGAATCAAGGTGCAATATACAACAGGGAACGCCGTTGGCAGAACTAATAATCAAGTGTAAGCTCATTATTTGGGATGAAGCGCCGATGATGCACAAATATTGTTTCGAAGCATTAGATAGAAGTCTCAGATATATAATGCGTTTTGACAATCCATCATGTGCAGACACTCTATTCGGGGGCAAAACAATAGTCTTAGGTGGTG
The DNA here is from genome assembly GCA_026898415.1 of Leonotis leonurus. Classification (NCBI taxonomy): domain Eukaryota; kingdom Viridiplantae; phylum Streptophyta; class Magnoliopsida; order Lamiales; family Lamiaceae; genus Leonotis; species Leonotis leonurus. The sequence goes on from JAPKLX010000064.1 coordinate 658,953, forward strand.
ATTTCAGACAAATACTACCAGTTATACCAAAAGGGAGTAGACAAGATATTGTTTTTGCAACAATTAATTCGTCTTATCTCTGGAGGAATTGTAAAGTATTGCGGTTGACAAAAAACATGAGACTGCAACAAATGACCACTGATAAGGATATTGCTGAATTAGAAGAATTCAGTAGATGGATTACGAACATCGGAGATGGAACGATTGGAGGTCCAAATGATGGTGAAGTTGACATAGAGATACCGGATGACATTATAATCAAATGGTTGGGTAATCCCATTGAGTGCATCATCAACACAATTTATCCATCATATGGTACTGCAGAAATGGATAAGAGCTTACTACAAGAGAGGGCAATACTTGCACCGACACTTAATATAGTTGAGTCTGTGAATCAACACATGATATCAATGAACAGGAGTGACGGTTGTATTTATAGAAGTTCTGATTCAGCGTGTAAGTCCGATTCTGATATGGATGTAGCATTACAAGTGCATACGCAAGAATTTCTTAACACCATCAAATGTTCAGGTGTGCCTAATCATGAAATATATATAAAAGAAGGCACACCAGTTATGTTGTTGAGAAACATTGATCATGCATCCGGATTGTGTAATGGGACAAGATTAATGGTTACAAAGCTTGGAAATCATGTGATAGAGGCACAAGTGTTGAGCGGGGAGAATGAGAACATGAAGGTATTGATTCCAAGAATGTCATTAACACCGGCCGATCCAAGATTGCCATTTAAGTTTGAAAGGAGACAGTTTCCTTTGATTGTCTCTTATGCGATGACAATAAACAAAAGTCAAGGTCAATCATTGTCTTGTGTTGGATTATTCTTGCCAAAACCGGTGTTCACACATGGACAACTGTATGTAGCAATATCAAGAGTCAAAACTCGAGGAGGACTAAAAATTTTGCTAGGTGGAGAAAATCAAAATAATGCTACTACTACAACTAATGTTGTCTACAAAGAAGTATTTCAAAATTTATAGATGAAGAGATACAACCATGACACAACTCAATGAAGGTACGTAATAAATATTACTACAAATTTATTTCCTAATACATTTCATATAAATAATAATAATTTTCATATTTAAATTAGGTGATGATCGAGCAACACGCCGTCTATATTGATTTGAAGAAATAATTCAAAGACAAAAAAAACATAAGGTTTATTCAATTCACAATACTTTCTAATATATATATATATATATAGTAATATATTAACATATGTATTACAATTGACAATTCAATTGATGCTTTCTAATTTGTATCCCGTGCATCGCACGGGCACATATTCTAATTTATATGATCCAAAACATATGACTTTTTTTTCATTCAATTTCGATAATTTATTTATACATGTTACGTTTATTTTAAGTAGTTTTATTATAGCTGTGTAAATAGGAGTATTTACTTCATCAATTCCTCGTAACGAGAAATTTATGTGCGAAATTTAAAAAACTATCGAAACTTTACAGATTACCAGTTTAGGGAACTCTACGTCTACGGTTAGGGCACACCCGTTCGAACATCGACAACCATTTGCCTGGTTGGTTGACTTTCTTTGCTCGATCCCAAGTTTCCATTTTGATTTATCTTTGTTTTATCGTTGAACACACACACATATTTATTCCTGATTAAGTGCAGGAACTCCAATAAGGAACTGCAACCGCTTGCAACGAGAGAAGTTAGGGTATTAGATAAAAATGGTAATTCTCGACTGGATCTTTTTTATTGTTTTAGTTGTTGCTGATTACTTATGAGTTGATACTGAGTACTTCTTTCGAATTGCAGTTGTATAAGTGTGGATGCTTTATATATCGTCTTTTACCTATACCGTATATGTGCCTGGATATTAGGGATATGCAGCTGAGGTTTTAATTAAATGGATTTGGATGTTTTGTATATTGATTATTGGCGTGTATGAACTTTTCAAGGAACCTAGAATCTATTCTGGTTCATGATATGGGTTCGTTCAATGTAATTGAATCATGTTCACTGATAAATTTATACAGGTTTTGTTAATATCAACCACCCCGGGTTGCTGGATTGAGTTCTTATCTTACTTTATTATTGTTGAAGCAATTTCAAAGTCCTAGATGACCATGTATATTGACATCACCTGCTGCTGACCCTTTTTCTTTGCTTATGACTTATGAGAATGAGATAGATATTTCTCATGTATTGTTTGTGAATCTTCTTAATTTGTAAAAGTTTTTTTTTAGTTCTATGTTAAAATGTTACTGTCTTTGGTTTTTACCACATATACAGTTTCGAACTCGATGTGCTGAAGATTCATCTATTGAGTTTTGATTTGACATGGACTTCTTTTGTTTTATTTTTCTCAGGCAACTCTTAATGACTCTTTTTTGGCTGATCTTGATGAATTGTCAGATCATGAAGATGATCTTCTGGTAAGTATATGCAACTATCCAAGTTTCACGCACTTTATGCCCACCGGCGTGTGAATAAATTGTTGCTTGTGATTATTTGGGTCCTCATTTTCTTTTTCTCTTTCACATTTTCAGTGAGCATTTGATGTTTCCTCTCTTTATGTTTTTTTACCTTGGTCCTAACTTTATGATATTTTTCTTTCAGGAAGAAGATAATGACAATGCTGAGCACATGGAAGAAGATGTGGATGGTGATTTAGCCGACATAGAAGCACTTAACTATGATGATCTTGACAGTGTGTCCAAACTACAAAAAACCCAACGTTATATTGACATCATGCAGGTTGGTTTAGTTAACATTACTGTACTAGCTATTTGTCAAATATTTGACATATTACGATTTGCGACTTTTGAATAGTTAATCTATCTGATGCTGCTTGCTTTCTGTTTTGGGTGGTTTTTTCGTTCCATTTCCATTTTCTTATTGAGTCACTGATTTCCTCATATAGGTCTGTATTTAGTTTTAATGATATGTCTATCGTCACTTTCGTTATTAGTCAAAGTAATATTTATTTTTTACTGCAGAAAGTTGAAGCTGCATTGGAAAAGGGGTCTGACGACTCAGATCAGGGAATTGTACTGGAAGATGATCCAGAATATCAGTTGATAGTTGATTGTAATGCCTTGTCTGTAGATATAGAAAATGAAATTGTGATCATTCATAATTTTATCCGTGACAAGTACCGCTTGAAATTTCCTGAACTTGAATCTCTTGTTCATCACCCAATAGATTATGCTAGGGTGGTTAAAAAGATTGGTAATGAAATGGACCTGACACTAGTAGATCTCGAAGGACTCTTACCGTCTGCCATTATTATGGTAGTTTCTGTAACAGCATCTACAACCAGTGGCAAACCCCTTCCAGAGGATGTCTTACAAAAGACAATTGATGCCAGCGACCGCGCTCTTGATCTTGATTCAGCAAAGAAGAAGGTCCTCGAGTTTGTGGAGAGTAGGATGGGCTATATTGCTCCGAACCTCTCAGCTATAGTTGGAAGTGCTGTCGCAGCAAAACTAATTGGTACCGCTGGTGGTCTTTCAGCATTAGCGAAAATGCCTGCATGCAATGTTCAGCTTCTTGGTGCCAAAAGGAAGAACTTAGCAGGTTTTTCAACAGCGACATCCCAATTTCGTGTTGGTTATTTGGAGCAAACCGAGATTTTCCAGACTACACCTCCTTCCTTGAGAATGCGTGCTTGTCGACTTCTGGCTTCAAAATCAACTCTTGCTGCAAGAGTAGATTCCACTAGAGGAGATCCAACTGGAAAAACTGGGAGAACTTTACGTGCAGAGATTCACAAAAAGATAGAGAAGTGGCAGGAGCCACCTCCTGCTAAGCAGCCTAAGCCACTTCCAGTTCCTGATTCAGAGCCTAAAAAGAAGAGAGGTGGTAGGCGTTTAAGGAAGATGAAAGAAAGGTGCTCAAAATTTCTATTTTTTCTTCTTCTTATTTATTCACTAAATTATGCTCTTTGCAATCTTTTCCAAGCCAAGAACTTAATGCAATTGCAACTTCAATCAGATATGCTATTACAGACATGCGGAAACTGGCAAACAGGATGCAGTTTGGAATACCGGAGGAGAGCTCTCTAGGTACCATTACTACTATATTGTTTATTTACATATATTGATAGAAGTTCTCCTGCTAGATATATTGTTTTTATTTCTTTTTTTATATTTCTTATGCTGTTTGTTATAATCTTTAATATATTTGGTTGTTGATATGGGTTTGGTCCTTATACTTTGTGATATTTCTTGAAGGTGATGGCCTGGGTGAAGGATATGGAATGCTTGGCCAGGCTGGTAGCGGAAAGCTTCGTGTATCAGTTGGACAGAGCAGACTTGCTGCTAAAGTAGCAAAGAAGTATGGTTTGTCTGCTAGTTTTTATGTTCACAGATTAAGAAATGCATTTCTTATTTTTGTAATAGAATGGAGTTGCAGTTATAGTGAATTATAACAGTTCACTATTATACATTTTCTGCTTTACTAGCTGATAATCGCTCTTATATGTTGATTTGACTATTTTGTTTCAGATTCAAGGAAAGAAGTTTTGGAAGCAGTGGCGCAACTTCTGGACTTACTTCAAGTCTGGCTTTCACACCCGTGCAGGTTTGATGCTTTCCTGAGACACTGGCACTGCTTTGTTTATCACCAAACCAGTGTTGAATTTCTAAATCATGAAAATGTGGGATGCTAACTGCCTTCCCATGATTATACCCAGCTTAACTTGTTACTGCATTTGCTAACTTGGTTGTACTTTGGTTAACTGATTGATTTTTCAGGGAATTGAGCTTTCGAATCCCCAGGCGAACCAGTTTGGAGGAACTCAGAGTACTTATTTTTCTGAGACTGGAACCTTTTCAAAGATCAAGAGAACATAGAATGCACTTACTTCCTCTGCTACTTGCCTCCTTTTAGAAGGATCATTTACAAAAGCGTAGTACTAGTAACTAAATCTCACTAGTAATATGGCGATCTACACTTTGTGAGATTAGGCTGGCATTATTCTGTTGTAAGTTGCTTCATTAATGAAACTTATGTAGCAAATTCCTTCTTATGCTATGATTCGTTTCATTTTATTTCTTCCAACGCAGATGTGATGATTTAAGTAATCAAATTATACAACGAATCCTGAATCATAGTAATTGTACACAACTATTTTCTGGTGCTCTTTTTTTTTTTTGAGTTTTGATTTTCAGATTTCAGTTTTCAATTTTATGATGGTTAATTTATTTTTTGCGATGTATTACAGCACATATGATGATCTTTTACCCTACATATGAGTGCATGGTTTGTGTTCATTTGCAAATATGAAAGTATGTTTTAACTTTTTAAGTCTACGCGTGCTAATTACACGTTTATATTGAGAGTATTATTTCGGTCTTCTGAGCTAAGAAAATAAATGGGTTAATTGTTGTTAAATATACAAGCTATTAACAAATTTTAAAATCACTAATTGTTGCTTGTTTCAATTGCACATAAAATCCAACTTGTCATTTTTTCTGAAATTGCTCATAAAAATTGAAGTTTACGTAGACAATTTCGTAAAAATAGAAGTTTACGTAGATGATTAAGTGTCATGATGGCTGCGATGAGTGTGTCGCTTAAATAAGATCTATGAAACGACGTTGCTTTATACAGTATTGCCGTTGAATTTACTATTGTTGAAATTATAAGTTACACAATAAGCACAAATTTATATCATTTTATTTGAAGTGAAATGATGTTTGAATATCATACTCAACATCGCTACTATAACAATTAATTATTGACTTATATTATAATTTTTATATGATATCAGAAAAATAAAAATTCGTGTATTTTAATATAAATTTCTAAAAATCCATAGTTGGCATATTATAAAATTTAATTTTTAATTCGTGTATAATTATAAAATTTAGGAATAATTAATGTATTTAGAATCAATTAATCCCAAAAGAATTACCCCTGAACATTCGGCCCACAGGCCCATCCAGTTTAAGCCCGTCTTCGCCCAATATTATACTTAACGGGCAACTGCTCCAAGCTACAACTCTAGCTGTTAAAGGCAAATTTATAGATAATTTATAATTATTTTAATTATAAAATAATTATCATCATAATTTGACTAATAGCCTCGATAAATTTAATTTTAATTAATGGGTACAGGGTTTGATCAAGTGTTAATTATTCGGTGAAAGGTTGATCCAATTTTAGACCCACTAAAATTAGTTACAAAAGAAAGCCCAAATATTATAAGGAGCAACTGCTCAGCTCAAAGATGTCGAATACTGCTGTCACTGTGCTGTTTATCTTCTTAAGTCTTAACTGAGGTATGCTAGCATCTCGAACGATCTCATCTCTGCACCACTCCCATGAAATACCTCGCCCGACTTTCCTTAAGGTTTTTCACATTTCTCACCATCTCTAACTTAATTTGAATCTCACATTAGCTTCAGGTACCCGTTTTGTCTTGATTTCGTGGACACTTGTTTGAGCCACAAGGTAATTTCAGATTACCGTAGTAGGAAATGAGTTTGCTCACTTGCAGTAGCAGTACTCAATGCCCTTTTAGCTCCAAGGCTGGTACTTCCTTCTGCACATCTTCAAGTAATTTGAGGAGTTTCGTCGCGGTTCGTCACCTGGTATGTATGTTGCGTGAATGCAATTTTGGCATGTGGCTAATTAACATTGTTTGGTTAGTTTTTTGTCGTAGTGCGAAGTTCTCTGCAGAATGAATTTTTGATGATATTGTGCGACTGTTCATGCAGGGATGGGGACAGACAAAATATAAATCGAGAAATAGTCACAGAATGTCGAGCATCACTGCTTACTATGGTTTGAAAGCCCCACCTTACAAACTTGTGAGTAGTTTTTTTTTTTCCCCTTTCTATTTATGTATACCGTGTATGAGGTTAAGTACTTAATTACGAAGATGATGAATATGATAAAGCTAGGAAATTCCTTCCTTAGTAATCCTTGTACCTTGAGTTTGCGCATGGATAAGGTACGTTCTCTTTGATGAATAAATGTATCCCTCCAAAAGGAGGTAAGAGGATTCTCACCCTTTAAATCACTCTTTTTATCCCTCCCTTTCTACTAATTAAAAATACAAACTTTCTTATATAATTTGGAGTGATAATATTCTCTCCAAATTTTGAGTGATAGTATTATCCTCTTAGAGTGGGGAGGAGGAAGAAAGGGTGAAATTCTAATATAGAAAGTGGGGAGGGATAAAAAAAGAGGGCAAAATCCTCTTAACCCTCCTTTTGAAGCGATAAGAATGCGTCCTTAGTGGAAAAGCTACTCCAAAACACACACAAAACGCTTTTAGCATCCCTTCAGCGAATCAGCCTCTCTTACTGAACTGTTGAGACCAGAATTTTCTATGTTAGGACACATAGTGAAGAAATACTTCACTGAAAGATAATCCAAAGTTCTTAAGGACCTTAAAAGTATAAGTTTGCACCTTATAATATAATTTCTTTGATTTGTTATAGGATGCTCTGGAGCCATATATGAGCCAGAGAACACTTGAGGTACATTGGGGAGCTCATCATCGTGGTTATGTTGAAGCTCTTAACAAAAAACTTGAGAAAAACGATATACTGTATGGATATACAATGGATGAGCTAATCAAAGTGACATATAACAATGGCAATCCATTGCCTGAATTCAACTGTGCAGCTCAGGTAATTATTACTCCTTTTTTTCTTCGGTTCAAATTATTGCTCATATGTATTGTTTGCTTTACTATTTCATCAAGCACTTCCGATTTCATGGTTGATGGTAACAATCTTTTAATGCATTTACTGACAAGATAGGCACTTATGCTTAGTGGTTAAGTTGCTATATTGCTTGAGGAAAGTGGGATACAAACTCCTATAGTTTGATCAGCTGTTACATCAAGGGCTCCATAGAGTAGTGAAACATAAGAAATTAAGAATAATCATTTTAGGCATATGATGCTGTTCTAGAATTTGAGTTATGAACTTATGAAGTCTAATCATGGTTATATTTATAAGAATTGGGGATTTCTCAGTTATTATCAGTTTCACTTTGGAGTGAAAGTTTTTCAGATAAAAACTTAAATGTGAGATCGGTTGTTCTCAATTATATGGAACCTGCCGGTATTACAGATGAGAATGAATTAAGAAACATCAAGGATCTAAATGACAAAAATAAGTCCCATTATTTTACTGAATCCATGCTCATGAGAAGCCTTATACTTTAAATTTGATGAAATCGAGCTGCTTTCCGGAAAAAATAATTCTCCACTGGTTTGCATTTGTTGAAGAATGTGAGTATGGATATTGTTAAACCCGAGCCTTTGTAAGCGTCACATATTTATTTCTTTAATTGATTTTACAGGGTCTGGTATAGCATCAGCTCTTAATGCTTTTAACATCTTCTGTTTTCATCAATTAAAGGTCTGGAACCATGACTTCTTTTGGGAATCAATGCAACCTGGAGGTGGTGAGATACCCACACTGGGTCTACTGCAGCACATAGAAAAGGATTTTGGTTCTTTTGTCAATTTCAGAGAGAAGTTCATAGAAGCATCCCTCACATCATTTGGATCTTGCTGGGTTTGGTTGGCTTGTAAGTCATCTATGACCATTTTTGTAGTTGAATATATTTCAAATCTGAACAAGATCTTGATTTACAATGAATGGAACGATTATCCTGTTGTAGCCAATTAGAGCCTCTAAAGTTCGACTAGGATAAACAACTGTACCACAGCTTCTAGGATTATAGTGTTATCTAAGCTTCACATAATTGCATTCTTTTCCTTTTAGTTATTCTCTAATGAATTAGAATATTTTCCTTTTAATCTTCAAATAATTCAGAATTGTTAAAATTTTAATGTAACTTTGTGTTTATTTAAATAGAAGGATATGTTGTTGATATAGCTAAGAGATAATACAGGGTGTGGAAAATGGTGCGAGCATCATTGGATCTGTGTATTGTGAGGAATTATATTTTCTTGCTAATTAAGCTTGTTTGTGCTTTAGGGATTGTGATAATATGAATTATTTTCGATAAACAGAAATGAACTCTTTGGTTGGCTTACGCTGTCGCAGCACTAATTCCCTTTTTAAATGCTACAGTGAAAAGGGAGAAAAAATGCCTTGCTATAGTTAAAACATCCAATGCAGTTAATCCTCTGGTGTGGAATGACATCGTAAGAAGTCTTTATCATCATATTTATAATAGCCTACATTCTGATTTTCTTCTCATCGTGTTGATGATATGTTAAATGTTGCAGCCAATAATTGGTTTGGATTTATGGGAGGTATGCAGCTCTCTCTCTCTCTCATACAGTATTACACACACACAGAGAGCACATATTATGTGGATTATGAAAAGGGATACATTACCTAGGAGAGTAAGAAACTGATCTTAGGATAAAGCATCCTTTTTCTTTCAATTAAGCTGTACTGAAGAAGACCCTTCTTTGGTTTTGCAGCATGCCTATTATTTGGATTACAAGGTGATCTGGCATTAACTTCACATTTCCATTCTTACATTTTGAAAGAAACACAATTCTCACGAATTCATTCCCTCCATCTTTGCCAACAGAATGATAGAGCCAGATATGTCGAGACATTCATGAACCACCTTGTATCTTGGGATGCAGCAGCAGCACGTATGGCTCGTGCACAGGCTTTTGTAAATCTAGGCGAACCCAAAATCCCAGTAGCATGACATACTCCGCCTTCTGTAGTGACAAGGGGATTTGGTCAGAATGTGCCATATTTACAGTGCTGGAACAAGTACTCACCTGCTTAAACTTGAGATGCGCAGGAGCAAGACCGAGATGGGATAGTTTTCTCCAAAATACTTGAAGGCAGTAGGTGTGAGGTGGCTTCTGCTAGAGGGAGTTGCTCGGTATCAAGGCTAGTTTTGAAGGTCAATTAGTAGCCATTGAGAAACTTCTGAGCACATTGAGAGCTCTGATTAGGGGTTAGCATTTTTAGCATGTAAGTAAGCCTTGTCAAAATGTGTTGGGAATTCTACCATTATAAGTTGCATGCTGTTTTGTTCTACTTTTGATTCTGCAGTGGGTCAGTCCCACTCTTTAGAAATTTATTTATGTATTATGGTATAAATAATAACCATGTAACATGTAAGTGTGAAAGTAATGAATTTTAGCATAATCATTAGTTTAAAATTGTTCACAAATAATAATTCTCGGTTGCAATCAATAAGAGACCGTATAAGTTACTAGCACTTGTTATTCTAAATGTTTTTAGCAGAAATTGTCCATATCTATATGGTTACTACATTCTACATGGTTACTACATTCTACAAACAACAAAATAGCACTATGCTTAGTTACATTTAAGCTAGATTGTTGCCCGCGAAAATTCGATGGGATTAATATTTTATAGAATTTATAAAAGTATTTGATATCATTTCGTTTATTACTATTTGTTGTCATAGTAATATAAACTATTTATTCATATACTAAATATGTATAGTAAAAATAGTTAATTATGCTGAATTGTTTATGATAAACTTGCAATCGATCTAGAATTAATGAAAAAATAAATTTACAACTTAATATATATATATATATATATATATATATTTATTTCGAATATATTTGAATTTAATTTATATATTCATATTTGTTCTAAAGTAAAGGAAAAATGATTATAATACTCATTATTATTAGAGATATTCAAAACAATTGTATCGGCGGTTTTGGGAACCGAATCGTCAAAGATTATTAAAAATTTGAATCGCAACTGTATAAACGGTTCAGTTTTGGTTTTGGTTTCAAATGTTCAAAATCATGAACCAATTGATTTTCGTCTTATGCCCATATAATAATATGTGTTATAAATTCGAATATATAAAATATACATTATAAATAAATATTACTAATGAAATTAAACTATATTTGAATATTTATAAAATCTAACAAATTTATTTGAATTTTATGTATGCGTATTCATCTCAAAATCGATAAATATTTTGTTATACATCTTTATCCATTAATTACTCATTCATGTCCAAGCCCGTATGTAAATAAATTCATATTATATGAATTAATTTATTTATATACATATATACATTCACAATCTGATTAAAAATTAAATAAATAAATAAATAAATATATATATATACCCGTGTTTGCTACAAAAATTAAATATATATAAATTTTATTGGGTGTGAATAATTTATTTAAATTATTTATTTGTAACACAATGTACACATTTACTGACGTGCTCATGTAATTCAAATTATTTTGTGAAATGAAATATATAAACACATGATCAATTTTCTGATCATATGCTCATATAAGTGAGTAGTTTTATCTCTTATTTTTAAATGTATTTTATTTTATCTTTTATTTATTAAAGTGATTATTTAAATTTTTTATCCCTATATTATATATATTAATTTTTTAAAATAACATGAACTATTTAATACATTTAAAGTATAATAAATGCATTTAAAATATCTACCAACTAATAGAAAAGTTAATACCTAGGTAATAATGAAGTTGAGTTTTAATATATAATAATGATATACGACCAAAAATCATTAATTTGATTGAATTATTAAATATGTATCAATATATACTCATTAACGATTTTTTTTATATTAATGAAAATAAACTCAAATTATATGAACTTATTTATTTATATGAATATATATACATATATATTCATAATCTAATTATAAATTAAATATATATAGTCGTGCTTGATTCAAAAATTATATATATATATATGATTATATATATATATATATGAATCTTATTAGGTGGAAAAGTCTGTTTAAATTATTTATTTGTAACTATAATGTATACATTTACGTCAATGAGCAGTTGATGTCATATAATATTAATCTAAAAGTTTTTATTATTTTGTGTGTTATCAAGTGTAAACAATTGTCTAAATTCATGGCTTAATTGTGGAATTGAGAATAAAATGACATGAATTGAATTCAATACTTGTCCGAACAAAAAATACATAAGTTTATATATCTTTAATTATTATGATAAATAAATAAGAATGTTAATTTTTGGATTAAGAATTAAATAAAATACATGTAAAGTGTAATAATAAAAATATTTAAATATCTACCAACTAATAAATAACTTAACATGTGGGGTAATAATGAAACTCAATTTAATTCTCTAATAATGATACACGATCAAAAATCATCAATTTGATTGAATTCTCAAAAATGCATCGAAATACATTCATTAACTATTTTTTTATATGAATGAAAATGATACATAAATATGAAATAACATACAATTAATATATGATATATAAATAAATACCAAGATTATATACTTCTTTATGTTTTTATATATTAGTATTTTAATAAGAAATACGAGTCTTAAATGTTAATTATCTATATTGAGAAATATAAGTGGATTGTTCGAATAATAAGATAATTAAAGGTATGTTATAATCATCACATGTAATAAATTTTATATATATATATAATATTTTCAAATAATGTGAAATCAATCAATTTTTATATACGATTTATAAATTCTCATTAGATTTGAAATAACATATAATCTAATATAGGATGTATAAATAAATAAGAAGATTATATATTATTTTATATTTATATATTATTCTTTTATTAAAAAATATAAATTTTCAATTTTTATTGTTTATATTGAAAATTATATATGGATCGTAAAAATAATAAGATAATTACAAATGTGTTATAATAGTCATATGTTATAAATTATAAATTATAATTATGTTTTTCAAATAATGTGAAATCTATATATTTTCATACAATTTATTAATTTTCATCAAATTTGAAAAGGTTGTAGATAATTTATAAAAATTATTATTAAATTAGTTATCAAAATATACATATCAAATTAATATATCACTTTATATATATATATTATATTTATGAAAATGATATAAAGTACATATAATACAAGGAAATAAGAATATATAATTTATATATGATTAATATGATTTTTTTTAATCTCAAAATTATGAGAATTTAGATAAATATGAATGAAGTGATTTGAGAGTGTCACGTAGGATTAAAATCATAATAGTATTAATAATATATAGATTTTCATAAATATAATATATATTAAAAGAACATGAATTGAATACAATACTTGCTCGAACAAAAAAATACATAAGTTTGGATATCTTTAATTAGTATGACAAATAATTAGAAATGTTAATTTTTTTTCAATTAAACATAAAAGAAAATACATATAAAGTATAATAATAAAATACATTTAAAATATCTATCTACTAATAGATAACTTAATACGTGGATAATAATGAAGTTTAATTTCATTATATAATAATGATATATGGCCGAAAAATCATCAATTTGATTGAATTATCAAATATGCATCGAAATATACTAATTGACTATTTTTTTATTTTAATTTAAATAATACTTAGATGTGAAATAATATTCAATTAATATAGGATATATAAATAAATAAGAAGATTATACACTATTTTATATTTATATGTTATTATTTTAATTAGAGATACGATTCATTCAATTTTTATTTTCTATATTAAAAAATATATGTGGATTGTTCAATAATAATATAATTAAAAGTATGTTCAAATAATCATATGTAATAAATTATATATATATTAAAAAAATATTTTCAAATAATGTGAGCTTTAAAATTTTTTATATAATTTTTTTATTAAATTTGAAAAACATATAATATTTTCAAATAATGTGAGCTTTAAAAATATATGTGGATTGTTCAATAATAATATACTCCCTCTGTCCCAGCTCATTAGTCCATCTTTTATTTTAAGGGTGTCCCAAACTATTAGTCCACTTTCCATTTTTGGCCCATATTACTACTAACCCAACTACTTATCCCACTTAACCCAACCCAATTAACAAATTAACCTAATCCTATTATTTATCTAATTATGTTCCGTACAACACCAACTACTCCCTCTCTCCTTTTCATTATGGGACAATCTTTCTCTCTCCTCGATCGATTTCTCTTCAGCCTTCTCTCCCCACCCTTTGTATGAAACCCTACCACCGTGATGAAATCACCTAAATTGGAGATGATTTCTGAGTTCAATCTCGTCGAATCTCCCCCATGGCCACCCCTCACCCCCGCTGTGATGAAAACCCTACATATCCCACCTGAAATTTCTCACCCTTCACCGGTTGGAGGTGGTGAATCATTGCTATCCCAACCAAGGGCGAAGAAGAGAAGTCGTGTCTCGGAGTGGATGGCCACCATGCGTACTTTTGACGCGTCGGCGGTGTCATCTTCACAGATCTGTGGTGAAACCCTAGACTTCTCCACCGATATGTCTCTGTCGCCCTCTCCTATGGTGAAACCCTCTCATGTGATTTCCACTATTCTGAGCGACGGTGAGGAGTGTGGCGACGGTGGGGACTGGACTCCTGAGATATGCAACTTGTGTGGTCTTCTCTAGCCACCTCCTCTGCATTTATCGAACTACTGTATGCCTCAAGAGATACTCCATCTCTTGGATTATGGATTCTGCCAGAAGGTGGGGGGAGAGGATGGAGAGAGAACTACGTATGGGCAATATGCAGCTGCTAATTCTGATTTGAGTCTTGCATTGTCTCGTACAAGAGGCAAATTGGTGAGATCTTTCCACTTAATCTAATTTCTGATTATAGGTTAAGTGAAATCATTATGATGTTTATGTGATTCTGGTGATTGTGGTGATTCTGGTGATTGTGTGTTGTTCTGTGGTGATGAATATTGCATGTGATGAGCACGGTTTGGGATCTTGAGTTATAGACTGAAATGATATAAATTGGGCTAAGTCGGTTGCTTGCTTTGATTGATGTAATTGTGTGTTGATTGTGTTCTTATGCATACTGAAATGTAAAAGTTGAATTGATGATATGTTCATAAACCATACTGCATTTCATTTATAGGTAAATGCAATAATGAATGACATATGTGCATATATAGAAGTCTTAATTCAATAAGACTTCTCACACTGCACATATGCCAATATTTACAAAATCTATTTAGCTAGCTATCCCCCCAAAATATACATAACTACCTCCCAACATTTACAAAATCTATCTACCTAGTTTTCCCCCATTAAGTCCTCTGAATAAAAGCCAAGTGTTTCCATTAGGTCATCCACTGTCCCAACTAGCTGTCCATTCTTAAGTAAGTAGCTAAAGCATTCTTGCACAAGCTGTTGAGGAACTTCCAAATCTATTGGAAGTTCATTAGCTCTAATTAATGCATCCTTCTTCATGTGTGGGATCTTGTATGAATTCTCACCCTTCACCTTCATTATCTCCATCATACACCCCTGTAGACTTAAGAACACCTTGTTCAATGTCATAGGAGACAGAGATTCATATGAGTTCAACACTGCACTAACTAATTCTGAAACATTATAGCTTGTTGTCTCAGTCTGTATACTTTGTATGCACCTAAATCATCCCAAATCATTGACATTAGTGTCAGGTGAGTTGGGTGGTTGACACACTAATGTAATGTCAAAGCCATTCTTGGTAGCTGCCTCTCTGAACTCAGGATCAGAGTCTTTGATGTGTGGCTTAGCATTGTCCTGTTGGATGAAAATCTTTTTACTTGCCCCTTCAGGCCACTTGGCCATTATGTTTGGTATAATCTGCATTAATTGTAAGAAAACTTTGTAGGTAAGAACATTAATGGCAAGACACATTCATAAATTGCAGTAATTAATGCAACAGTCATTCATTAAATGAAAAAACATTCATTTATTGCATTCATCTATTGAAGTTAAGATACAACCATACATAGGTACATTACATTTTACACATAGTTCCCTAGCTTTCCATACCTTTTGAATCAAACACTCCTTGATAACCTCTTTGATTATAGACTGAATTGGTTTCTCTTCTAAAGTGCATTTAGCCCTATTCTTGCTATTCCTTTTTGCTGGCACATGTTCAGTAAAGGGGAATATCCCTATCTTCCCATCGAACACTACGTTGCCATTATCATCAAATAGTGGCCTGCAAACTGCACACATGAACATGACTTCGGTGATGAACTTCTTGCTCTTACACGTCCTATGTGGTTCGACCTCCCCCGGTGTGAGGTAGAACTTGTGGGATGATTTAGAGATGTAGAACCACTTCTCATCTATGTGTATAGTGTTATTCATGCTCTTAAATTTCAGAATGTTTAGCACACGATCAAAATACAATGCATCTAATAAAAACTTAGCCTTTAAAGCTTGTTAGGAGCTGTAAGATCAGGTTTGATGGCGTTGCTGTGTGCTTTGATCAGTCCTTTATTAACCCATCTCCAAACCGTGCTCTTGCTGCAATTTATACCACGAGCTAATTTTCTAATTGTTGCTCGCTTGAATAGCTCTAGACTTTGAATGAGCTCCAAGTCTATTTGCACTCTTTTAGGCCTTGGTGTGCACTTTCTTGAATGCATCTTCAATATCTCACCCATGGCGTTTTTCTCTTTTGCAGCACCCCATAACCGAGAAACAGTACGGGCGCAGCAGTTGAATCGCGTGGCTGCATCCTTCATGGCTCCTCGTTTGAGCTTGCCGTCCTTCGAATTTAGAAGAAGTAGTTGTAGAATCTCTTCTTTTGTTTCTGGTATAATATCCTTTTCTTTCCCCATTTTGTGTAAGAATTTTGATGAAGAAAAGTGTAATGTTTTTTTTTGAAGTAGGTAGTGGACATATTTGTAAGTCAAATTTAGTGGGAGATTCAAATTTGGATCACTTTTGTGCTATTGGCGCAATTTTTTCAATTTCAAAATTTAGAAGTTCAACTTGTCACACTCTTATCCTTTATTTCAGTTTTTAAAATTTTGTCTAACAATGAATAATGATTTCATTAATCTGTAAATTAATTAATGTGAAAATATAATGAATAAAATCATCTTCTAAATATATTACTGACACATTCATGTAAAATAAAAATTAGTTTAAATAATTTTTATTTAATTATTGTGTTAATTAAAAATAATCTATTAAATTATTTTAATTATAAAATCTCCAACATTTTCGAAAATAGAATACATAAAATAAATGAAATAAAGGACAAATACTTAAATGGGAGGAAGGAGTTAAGGAAGTGTTTAAAGGAGACTAATAAAGTGAAAAGGGAGTTGCATTGGTATGCGTAGAAAAAGCATAATGGACTAATAAGGTGGAACGGAGGGAGTAGAAATCTAGACATTTTCATATAATTTGTTAATTTTCATTAGATTTTATATAATCTATATAAATTATTATTAAATTAGTTATCAAAATATATATATCAAATTAATATATAACTATATATATATTATATTTATTAAAATAATACTTAAATATGGAATAGTATATAATACTCCCTCGAGTCCATTTTACTTGACACGTTTTATTATTATAATAAAATCATATTAATATAAAACGTGTCAAGTAAAATGGGCCGGAGGGAGTACAATTTATGATATATATGAAAGTAAAAAATATATAATATTATATATAATTAATACATAGATAAAATTCAAAAAAATAAAAAAAAATAGGTAAAAAAAAGGTGAGAGGCTGAGAGGATTTGGATAGCTTGAGCCCACTTGTATTATTGTATAGATTTGTTGTAAGAAAATGTAAACAGACAAGAAATGGAAAATACTAAAAAAAATTCACTTGAACAAATATGCAATCATAGAGGGAACCTCTGGATCACCGTCTTTTGATGCAATACGGAATGGAGTAATTTTTAGCTAAGAAAAAATTTGTCCCCTCTCCATTGAATTTCTTCAAACTCTTCACAATTCAAAGTTCGAGCAAGATTCTCCCTTCATTATGGAAATTCTGGGTGTTGTTGACATTCTACGTAGATCGATTGGCTGAAATGTTTGCAGAGCAACACCAGTATACAGTTTCGATCCGGCGCCGTGCAACTTTCACCCACTGTCGCCGCGCCCATGGCTTTGCCAGCTTAAGGTGATTTTTTTTTCACTTTCAAAGCAGAATCTTTGTTGATTTGGTTGCAGAGATGTAGCTGTGCAATCTCGTGTATGCAAACTTGTATTTGCAGTGTATGTACCTATCTTTTTCAATTTGGTTAGGGTTCGATTGCTCCTGTTCTGAATGTGGATACATCTTGTTTGATTTTGCTTCGGGTTCTGATTGTTTCGGTATATGGATATGGCTGTTGTAAAATTACAATCGGGTTGTGATTGCTTTTAAATTTGTGAAACATGCACTTGGCATTGTTAGAATGCTGAATGGACGACATTGTAAACCTGGAGTTGAATTAGAAAATGTGAATTGTCTGGAAAAAATAGATGTGAATGGACTTGGAAGAATTACTACCACTACAGGTAGTACACTAGTTGATTGTATAGCTTCAAGAATTAAACCAAACGAATGATTCATCACTATAATTCGTGTCTGAGCGTCTCATCATAGGTAAAGAGGGCATCTGAATTTTGTTAGTAAAGATTCTGATGGTAGAACACACTACAAAAGGAATTACCTCAGATGTTCATGGAATACTGATGGACATGTTAAATAGTTAAGCAGGGATCCTAAACATAATTGACACATGATGTTTTCTAGCAACTAGCCACAAACTTATTCTATAATTAGTATAATGTGATAGATCTGGTTGATTTAGGTGTTCCTGAAAAACAAATTAGCCAGTATCAGATGAAGAGTCGGACTGCTCATTAGCAGTCTGAGAGAGAGTTTGTGAGGAAAAATAGTTGATCTTGAAACATTGTTATTTAAGGCACCATGGTTTATAAGATATTATGTTTGGATTATATGTTTTTTTGAGTTGATCCAGTGTCGCTCTTATTACTCGACGAGATGGAATCTTTTGATAACTTTACGTCCTAATGAGATTCTAAGCTCATGCGTTCTCCAGGGATGGCATTTATGGTGGATCTATTAATCATAGTGGATACCATGTTTTATCAGTCATCACTAATGTTGCACTTATGGGCAATGATTTCAGGTCTGGAATAAATGAAGAGTAATTTATCGAAGCTCCCTTGTTTAAGATGATTCAAAGCTTGAGGTTTGTTTTAATTTTTCTGAGGAAAGACTTATGATTGTTCTTTTGAAAAATGACAGAGATCTTCAGCCTCGTAGCATACAGACAAATATCACAATTATTCTTTGCCATGTTCTTCTTTCACGTCTCTGAATTTCTTCTAGCCGTTCATTTCCATGGAATACGCAAAGTAACTCTGAGTTCTCTTCTACTCACCATAGACTATTTAATGGCAATGATATGCTCCCTGATAGAGTTCTTAGTTGAAGTTCACTACTTCCCAGAGATGAAGGAACAATGGGTAGTAAGCAACACAGGTCTTGCCTTGGTACTCGTGGGTGAACTCATACGCAAGTTGGCTATAATAACTGCCGGCAGGTCCTTCACTCATGTTATAAAGAGATATATTGAGGAGGATCATGTACTGATCACTCATGGACTTTACAAGTATGTCCGACATCCAAGTTATTGTGGTTTTTTCATCTGGTCCATTGGTACTCAAATAATGCTCTGTAATCCGGTATGCACGCTTGGATTTGCAGCAGTCCTTTGGCATTTTTTCCAAATGAGGATATCGTATGAGGAGTTCTTCTTGAGGCAGTTTTTTGGTTCTCAATACGACACATATGCTAGACGGACAGCCTCTGGGATCCCATACATAAAGTGACGAGCTTATCCTATATTTGGTGTTGAACTCTTGCCACTGCTCCATATAGTCTCTATTTCACTCATATTTGATGTTTAGACAGGACATGATTTACTAATAGATGGGGGCGCCTCTTTTTACCTGATATAAAAACGTTCCATGGTATTTGAATGGTAAGTGTAGAATTGTTGACGGTTTACAAACCATCGGGGCTGAACTATAACCGACCAGATTAATAGTTACTATTATTTTTCGAGTCTTTAACTGGCGGTTTTGGTTACAATTAAGATTCATTCTTATTTTTCAAATCAAAGGCAAATATTAACATTTATGAAGCATTAGTACTAAGTTACTTTTGTGGAGATGTGTCTAATATGAAGAAATGAAGTTTAGCTTCCTGGAAGAAGACCAGAGGAAGACGAAGAAGAAAAGAGATAGCGAGGAGAGAGATAATATGAGAGAGAGAAGAATCAATATCTGTTATTTCATCAACTAACTCCCAGTACAAGTGTACTTATAGAACTTGGCCAAGTAGGATCCAAGCTGGCAAACTAACTAAAGGCTATACTAATAAAAAGGTAAAAAGAAGAAACACGATTATTCCAGTAAAAACAAGAAAGAGATGAAACGGCTGTAGAACCATGCAGCTGCTTCTTGCTACTTCTCGATCAACACATAGCTTCTCCTTCTTGATTATTCTTGATCACCAAACTCTATACTCCCCCTCAAGATGATGTTGCAAACATGTTAACAAAGCTCATCTTGCCAAGAATGCTACTGAATGCAGGAGAACAAAGCGGTTTAGTGAGGATATCTGCAAGTTGATGAATTCCTTTGATGTGCAAAGGCTTTATCACTCCCTTCAAATATTTTTCCCGAAGAATATGACAATCAATCTCTATATGTTTAGTTCGTTCATGGAAAACGGGATTAGAACTTATATAGATTGCTGCTTTATTATCACAATACAAATGAGTAGCCTTTGTAACCTCCAATCCAAGATCTCCAATCAAACCACACAGCCAAACTATCTCACATTTTGTTAATGCCATGGAACGATATTCAGCTTCAACTACAGTATTTTGCTTCTTTGATCTCCAAGATATGAGAGAAGACCCTAAAAAGAGACAAAAGTCAGATATAAATCTTCGAGTATCCGGGCAAGCAGCCCAATCTGCATCACAAAACATACTCATCTCCAAGGTGGTAGAGCTTGAATAGAACAAGCCATGCCCAAGTGTTCCCTTAACATACTTTAAAACTCTTTTTGCCACTTGAAGATGAACTTCATAAGGGCAAGATAGATACTGACTTAGCTTATGCACTGCAAAAGTTAAATCAGGTATAATAATACATAAGTAAAGGATTCTACCAATCAACCTCTTGTACAATGATGGATCCTTTAATTTTTCTCTTTCACATTGCTGCAGTTGTTTTCCAGGATCCATGGGTGTGGTGCAGGGTTTGCAACCGAGTAGACCAACATCAGTGACTAAGTCTACGACATGTTTTCTTTGTGAAACAAAGAACCCTGTAGCATTTCTAGCAATCTCAATGCCTAAGAAGTATTTAGGCTTGCCAAGATCTTTATACTTGAAACACTGCCCTAAGAACCTCTTAAACTCAAGTATAGCTTGCTGTGAATTACTAGCCAATATCATATCATCAACATACACTACCAATGCAAGAAACTTACCATCTGCATACTTCTTAGTAAATAGAGAATGGTCATAAGCAGACTAGCACATCCCAAATCTTGTGAAGGTCTGAGACAGCTTCAAGTACCATTGCCTACTTGCTTGTTTTAAGCCATATAAAGAACGTGTAAGCTTGCAAACAACACCTGCTGGAATAAACTCCCCCTTGCTAAGAAGTCCAGGTGGTACATCCATGTAAAGTCTTCCTTTAGTTCTCCATAAAGAAAGGCATTATTGGTATCCAAATGACAAAGATTTCAGCCCTGAATAGCAGATATAGCAAGCAATAACTTCACTGTGGTTAGTTTAGCAACAGGAGAAAAAGTATCAATATAATCAACTCCTTCCTGTTGTGTGTAACCCTTAGCAACAAGGCGTGCTTTGTACCTTTCAATACTGCCATCAGCCTTGAATTTAACCCTATACACTCATTTACATCCTATAGTGCTCTTATGTGCAGGCAATGTGGTTAAACCATGTTTTATTTTTAATCAGTGCATCTAATTCCTCCTTCATGACACCTTGTCATTCAACAAATTGAGAAGCTTGTGAATAAGAATTTAGTTTAGGTATAGCAGCAACAGAAGCAATGAAAGCAAGGTAAGGTTTGGATAGTTTTTCATAGGATAAGTAAGAATCAATAGGGTAGGAAGAAGTGGTTATGAAGGAGTTGCAATGATAATCTTTTAGATAATGAGGTTTGTGTAGAATTCTACCCTTTCTGGTAGAAGGTGTAGGTTGAGAAACATAAGGAGATAAGGTGGATGTGAGAATGGTATGAGTAGGTGTTTGGTTAGGTAAAGGTGTTTCAGAAGAAGTATTGTGAGATGGAAAGAAATCTGAGGTAGGAAGGTGTGAGAAAGAGAAGATATGTTCATGAAATATAACATTTCGACTAATGTGAACTGAGTGATCTTCAAGATTTAAGACCTTATATCCCTTGTATCTACTAGGATACCCCAAAAAGACATATCTAGAGGCTCTTGGAGAAAACTTATCAGAGAGTGTGGAGATGTAACAAAGAAAACCTATCATCCTTAGGTGATCATATGAAGATTTCTTGTTAAACATGAGATGAAAAGGAATGGTTTTATATGGAAGAACAGATGAGGGAGTTATGTTTATAAGGTAGGATGCAGCCAAGACACAATCACCCCAATAAGCTAGAGGTAAATGAGATTGAAATTACAAACTTCTAGCAACATTAAGGAGATGTTGATGTTTTCTTTCAACACGAGCATTCTATTGCGTGTCTTAAGACAAGAGTGTTGCACCACAGTTCCATACTTAGGAAAAAAGTCATTAAGACTAAACTCAGAGCCATTATCACAGCGGATGACTTTAACTTTCTTATTGAATTGAGTGAGGATAGTGGAAAAGAATTGAGTAAGGACAATTTTAGTGTCAAA
The DNA here is from genome assembly GCA_026898415.1 of Leonotis leonurus. NCBI lineage: Eukaryota > Viridiplantae > Streptophyta > Magnoliopsida > Lamiales > Lamiaceae > Leonotis > Leonotis leonurus. The sequence goes on from JAPKLX010000064.1 coordinate 681,656, forward strand.
TTTGTGTTTAAGAAGGAAAGTCCATACAAAGCGTGAGAAATCATCAACAATGGTAAGGAAATATGTGTATCCTTGGACAATAGGGATATGAAATGGACCCCAAACATCACAGTGAATCATATCAAAACTAGCATGTGATATGGATTCATAATAAGAAAATGAGAGCTTATTTTGTTTAGCTAAATGACAAACATCACATGTATCATTCACTGAACCTTTAAAAGGTAAGATGGAAGACAATACATTCAAATATTTGCTAGATAAATGTCCTAAACGAGCATGCCATACATCGACTGTTACACAGGCAAGGACAATAGGGTTTTCTTTCTCACAAATGTTCAAGAGATATAGATTGTCTTCTCTTGTACCTTTCCCAATCACAATCCCCCGTAAAGCTTCCTGGATATCACATGAAATGTCATTAAATTTGACAGTGCAATGAGAAGAAGAAGTCAGTGCACTAACAGATAAAAGATTATATTTGAAGCTAGGTACAAGAAGAACAAATTTAAGCTCTATGGAAGGAAAAAGTTTGACATTTCCAATCTTAGTGACCTTAGCTCGACCTCCATTAGGTAAAGCCATTGAAGTATCAACCACATTTTTAACAAGAGAAAACAAAGATTCATTGCAATATACATGATGTGTTGCACCGGTATCAAGTATCCAAGCATAAGGAGAAATTTGTATGGACATAGACAAAGGAGAACATATTGATATGGATAGGTTACCTAAGAAAGGAAGGGAACGAATATGATGTCGAGGATTGTGAGCAGAAGAAGAAGGAGAAGAGGTTTTTGTTGCTGCTGAACATGTCCCCTTCAAGCTCATCTTATTTTGAATAAAGGAAATGAGCTTCATGTAGTGTTCATCTTAAAAAGCAGTCTCAACACCAAAATTACCATTTATATCATCATCAACAAAATTAGCAGATCGTTGATTAAATCTCTCGTTCAAAGTTTGAGATTTTCCTCTACCACGACCAAAGCCTGGAGGATATCCATGTAACTGAAAACATCTATCTACGGTATGATTAGTTTTACTGCACTTAGTGCAAAGGAAACAACCTCTTCCTCGTCCTGGAATAGCATTAGCTAATGCACTTGGTAGTTCACTCAATATAGGAATATGATCATTTACAGCTCCTGTATCCATCTTCCTTTGGCGTTCCTCCTGAGAAGTAAGAGAAAAAAATTCGAGACACATGAGGAAAAGGAACAGCCGAAAGGATTTGCGTACAAACTTGGGAGAAATTTGGATTCAGTCCTTCAAGGAAGTAAAGAGCGCAATCACGCGACTGATGCTCATTCCATCTTTTAGCTCCATCACATTGGCAAAGACCACAACTACACCAATTCATTGGTTGTAAATCTCTATACTCATCCCATAGTGCACGATACTCGTATATTATGCACTAACATCCATTGATCCTTACTTATGACTCGCAAGTTTCTGCCTCAACTGAGAAAACCGAGCTAGATCCCCTTGAGAAAATTGATCATGGAGACCAGACTATACATGAGAAGCATTGCTCATGTACATGATACTAGAAACAATTTCTGGAACTACAAAATTCCTTAACCATGAAATTACTATGCCATTGCACCTTATCCACGCCGCCAACAATGGATCCTGATCAGATGGCTTAGTAATGGATCCATCCACAAAACCTAATTTGTTTTTGACTTCAAGCGCCGTAATGAAACATCTCGACCAATTCTTAAAGTTGGATGCATTCAGTTGTTAATTGACAATCATAGCACCTGGATTGTCGCTAGGATGCAGATAGAAAGGACTACTGCTATCCTCCACATTGGAACTAGCTGCATTTTTTCCGTTAGAACCGACTGCATCCTTTCCATTTTGTTTCACCATTATGATAGAGAGAAACAAAACAAATAGAGGAATGAAGGAGATATGCAGAGACGCGTGGGGGAAAAACCCTACACGCTCTGATACAATATGAAGAAATGAAGTTTAGCTTCCATGGAAGAAGAAGACCAGAGGAAGACGAAGAAGAAAAGAGATAGCGAGGAGAGAGATAATATGAGAGAGAGAAGAATCAATATCTGTTATTCATCAACTAACTCTCAGTACAAGTGTACTTATAGAACTTGGCCAAGTAGGATCCAAGTTGGCAAACTAACTAACGGCTATACTAATAAAAAGATAAAAAGAAGAAACACGATTATTCTAGTAAAAACAAGAAAGATATGAAAAGGTTGTAGAACCATGCAGCTGCTTCTCGGATCAACACATAGCTTCTCCTTCTTGATTATTCTTATCACCAAACTCTTTATCTAAAAGGACATGTTTCTATAACAGTAGCGACCTTTAACTTATTATATAAAAAATACGTTTTTCACAATATTAATTAAAAGAGGGCAATGTTAAACGAAACATTTGAAAGGAAAATAATAACTTCAATAATACCAATTCAATCAATAGTTCACATACGGTCAATCTCAATACATAAACAAAATACAAGACATAAAAAGACTAATATAGCCTTAATATCTAAATATAATTACAACTAATAATTCTAATATCCTCCCTCAAACTCAAGATGTCGCTGCAACGAGCATCGAAAGTTTGCCAACCAAAGCACGAAAACGAGGAAGCGGAAGGGGCTTAGTGAATAAATCGGCAATCTGTGAAGAAGAGGCAATAAAAGGTAGCTCAAGTGTCCCCTGCTGCAAATGATGTCGAGTGAAGTGGCAATCGATCTCAATGTGTTTAGTACGTTCATGAAAGACAAAGTTGTGAGCAATCTGGATAGCACTCTTATTGTCACAATACATTGGGGTCGGGTTAGGGATGGATACACCCATTTCAGAGAGTAACCACCGTAGCCAAATAATCTCAGTGGTAGTAGAGGCCATGGCTCAATACTCGGCTTCTGTAGATGATCGAGAAACAACCTTTTGTTTCTTACTCTTCCAAGAGATAAGAGAATCACCAAGAAAAACACAAATTCCAGTAGTAGATTTTCGATCAATAGGATCACTAGCCCAATCAGCATCAGAGAAAGCACGAAGCTCAAGAGATGAAGTGGTAGAGTACAAGAGACTGTGGAACATCGTACCTCGAAGATAACGAAGAATACGAAGAACAGCAGACCAATGAACTGTGGTAGGAGAAGAGACAAACTGACTAACAATGTGGACAACATAGGCAATATCCGGGCGAGAAATAGTGAGGTAGACTAGACTCCCAACAATGGTGCGGTACAAGGTAGGATCCTCCAGAGGTAATCCATCAGATGTGGAGTACCGAACATTAGCTTCCATGGGAGTGTTAGTGATACGAGTGTCAGTAAGATGAGCACGATTAAGAATGTCAGCAATATACTTGGACTGAGATAATAGGTACCCCCTAGGGGACTTACAAACCTCAATACCAAGAAAATATCGAAGAGGACCTAAATCTTTCATTTCAAAACGAGATGCCAAATCTGATTTCAAGGAGGAAATTCCAGTAGTGTCACTCCCAGTAATGATCATGTCATCAACATATAGAGATAGAAGGATAGAACCAGTATCTGAGGTCTTGACAAAGAGTGCATGATCATATTCGCTCATACGAAAACCAAGAGAAGTAAGAGCAATGGAGAATGTGTCATACCAAGAGCGAGAAGCTTGTTTGAGACCATACAAAGACTTCTTTAGCCGACAAACATATCCAGCCTTGTGAGAGACCCCTGGAGGAGGAGTCATATAGACTTCATCAATAAGATCTCCATGTAAGAAGGCGTTTTTGACATCCATCTGAGAGAGATCCCACTGACGGACAGCAGCAACAGCAATAAGGATGCGAACTGTAGTCATTTTAGCAACAGGAGCAAATGTTTCTTCATAATCTAAACCATATTGCTGTGAAAACCCCTTAGCAACCAGCCTTGCTTTATACCTCTCAATAGATCCATCTGCCTTTGTTTTGATCTTATATACCCATCGGGAACCGATGGCATGCTTTCCTTGTGGAAGGAGTACCAAATCCCAAGTATCAGTCTTGTACAGAGCTTGAAGTTCATCATCCATAGCCTGTTGCCACAAAGGATCAAGAGAAGCCTCCTTGTAGGAGGTGGGTTCAACAATTTTGTGAATTGAAGAAAGAAAAGCAGTGAAAGAAGGAGAATATGCAGAATAAGCAAAATCAGGAAGACGAGTAGACTTGCTGACACGAGTAGAACGACGAATAGGTAGATCCACATTCACAGGAGGTGGAGAGGGAGCAGGAGAGGCAGGTTGGACAATATCATTGGGAACATCATCATTAGTGCCGACATGTTCAACAAACGGGTCAACATGTATGAGGTCAGATCTGGTGACATTATTAGGAGATGAAGGAATGGAATATAGAGGAATGTGCTCGATAAAAAATACATGACGAGATACATACAACTTGTGACTAACAGGATCAAAACATCGATAACCTTTTTGACCTTCCCCATAACCTAGAAAAATACATAAGGCAGAACGAGAAGATAACTTGTTGCGTTCAACTTGAGGGCGAAGAACGAAGCAAGCACATCCAAAGACACGCAAATGAGTGTAGTCAGGAGCATAGCCAAAAAGTTTCTCAAAAGGAGACACACCAGAGGTAAGAGCAGATGGAATTCTATTTATCAAGTAAACAGAGGTAAGGGTTGCCTCTCCCCAAAACTCACTTGGAACAGAGGCAGACAGAAGCAGAGAGCGGGCTGTTTCTATGATGTGGCGATGCTTTCTTTCTGCCACACCATTTTGTTGAGGTGTGTCAGTGCAAGAACTTTGATGTATAGTACCATCACTAGCAAGCAACTCTCTGAAGCTATTGGAAGTGTATTCCCCGCCCAAATCACACCTAAAACACTTAATAACATATGAAAATTGAGTTTTGACAAGAGCACGGAAAGCTTGATAAATTCCTAGAAAATCAGAGCGATGCTTCATAAGATAAATCCAACAATATCGAGTATGATCATCAATAAACGAGACATAATATCTTGACCCCCCTTTTGTGGCAATAGGGGAGGGTCCCCAAACATCAGAATGTATTAAGTCAAAAGGAGAATGGGAAACAGAATTACTGTGATGAAAGGGTAATGCGGAAAACTTGGCAAGTTTACATCCACTACAAGAAGAAATGTCATGGCTCTTAATGGACCCTAAGGATCCATTGTTAGCCATATAGTTTAAACGAGAAAAAGAAACATGTCCAAGACGGGAATGCCATAAATAAAAGCTAGAAGATGACGGATTCAAACGAAAATTGGACAAGTCAACAGTAGAGGCAGCAACCCCTGGGGGTCGAAGATGATCCAAAATGTATAGTCCTCCCTGCCTATGGCCTGTCCCAATCTCCTTCAGAGAACGCAGATCCTGAACATGACAAGAATCAGGAAGAAATGTGACAGCAGCATGATACGTATCACAAATTTTACCAACAGAAGCTAAATTCAAGGCAAGGTTAGGAATATGATAAACATTTGGAAGAGAGATATTATGTGAGATGACACGACCAATTCCAGAAGATGATAAATGAGTTCCATCAGCTGTGGCAACAGATATGGAATGTGAAGGACTAATGGAAGCAAAAGTATCTGCATTGGGAGACATATGGTTGGTGGCTCCAGAATCTAAAACCCAAACGGAAGAAGATATACATGTGGAACCTGAGGTCGACAAACCCGATGCAGCAGTCAAAGCATGGGATTGAAAATTGATGAACTTCTGGAATTTCTCAAAAAGATCATCTGACGTGGATGGGGAGGTTCCAGAATTTATCTGTGAAGAGTCAGGTGTAGCAGCAGCAGTATGAGGAGGCTTGGGATGTCTATAAAACTGATTCTGACCAGAAATAGGAGGAGGACGACCAAATGTAGTGTGAGACTTGTTTGCCAGCTCAGGGCACTGATTCTTCCAATGACCAGGTTGCTTGCAGTAGTTGCAGATGCTCAAATTAGAAATTGGATTCTTATTCTGATTAAAACTCGGAGGTTTGCCAGAGCTTCTTTGTTGAGGACGGGTGTGGGCAGCCAATACAGATTGAGTGAGTGCTGGATTGGTGCTTTTAATTGTTCCTGACTTATGTCGAATTTCCTCAGCAAGGAGTTCACTAACCACAGAATCCACAGAGGGCAGAGGATTGCGATGCAAAATGTTGCCACGCAAGCCCTCAAAATCGTCACGAAGAGCCATCAAGAATTGAACCAAGCGTTGTTCTTCCCTCCGAGCAATGTAGGGAGCAAAAGCCTTAAGCTCTATAGACTCAGTGAGAGCCAACTGATCCCACAAATCTGTCATTGAAGTGTAGAATTCTTGAATGCTCATGTCCCTCTGATTGAGGGAACGAATATCCATTTCCAATTGATACTGTCTTGCAAAATTAGACTGAGTATACAATTTCCCCAAGTGTTCCCAAACTTCCTTTGCAGTGTCATATTTAGCTAGCTGCATGCCAATGGAGTTCTCAACAGAGTTATTTATCCAAGTGATGATTTTCGAATTACAAACTTCCCAAGAGTCAAGCTGCTCAACATATTTCTCATTATTCGCCTCAATCGGTTTACAATGTGTACCAGACACATAACCCCATAATTTTTTACCCCTCAAGAAGTTTTTCATGACATAACTCCAATAAGAATAATTTTTTCCATTCAAACGAACATTAATAGACTGAAGCGAGTCGTCTCTTTCGGAAGCCATAATGATAAAACAAGCAGCAAATAACACCACCAAACGAATTCCAAAACCAAACAAGAGCAGACAATTCTAAAAATAATCCAAGATTAAGATTTACATTAGTCAAACAGGGGGGCCAAAATTCCACTACCTCACAAACTCTCTGTCCCCCTTCTTCACTAACAATGGCAAGGAAACAAGGAAAAGGGCCTATGGAATTTCTCAATTACGACATAACCTCCTTCTTCTTCTTCTTCTTTTTCTTTTTTTTTTTTTTTTTTAGGCAACTCTGTTCAAAGAACAAGAAAAACTAGAGCAAACTATAATCTTTATCATCTACTTGACGAAAGAAACCAAACACTGAAACTTTCTACAGCGGGAGCACAATAATTCTAAAAAAAAAAAAAACAAAATTTTCAAACTGCATTTCCTTATAAAGACAAAACAGCCCAAGCAAACAAATCTCTTGAAGTGGAAATCAACAACAACCTTTCAAATTAAAGCTCCACCCCATCTTCAAGAAGCTTCTTGAATCTGCACCGCACCTGCCCGAACGGCCAACGTGCGGTTGCCGAGGATGCACAAACAGATTCGTGGGAACAGATCTTCGCAGCACTCGCGGCGGACGTCGGCGGCGCGTGAATGCCACACGCGCGGATTCCGGGGCCGATCTTTCAACCGTAGACTCGCCGGACGACGGCGCTCCTCACTATGCCGGAGGTGAGAACCAGATCCTACTCTAAATTTTGCTCTGATACCATGTTAAACGAAACATTTGAAAGGAAAATAATAACTTCAATAATACCAATTCAATCAATAGTTCACATACGGTCAATCTCAATACATAAACAAAATACAAGACATAAAAAGACTAATATAGCCTTAATATCTAAATATAATTACAACTAATAATTCTAATAGGCAACACCAACATTATACGATTTAGTTGGCATATTAATGAGCATTACATATTCTTCATTAGATACATTAGAATACAAGTCTTGATCTAAAACAATCACATACACTACTGAAATCAAAGTTATAGCTTATATGTAAGGTATTATATGTTCTTCAAGCTAAATAAATTTATATTATGTATTATGATTTCCGTTGAAATTTCTATACAAATTAAGCGAGCTGAACTATTGATGATAACTAAGAATATTCAAATTTAGAAGAATGTTTTCATGTTTATACTTCATCTTTCACAATATTATCACTGGTAGCCGGTAGGTAAAACTAGCAAAATGGGCTTGAGCCAATAGACCCGTCAAAAAAATTCAGAGTTTGGACTTATTTGGTCTTAAAAAATAGAAATCCGAAAAAGTTGGACCTAAAAAATTAGTTCAAAAATAGCTATGGATCTCCAATAATATATTATAAAATGTAAATTATTTTTTGGGATTATTATCAATTTTAAATTATTTTTTGGGATTATTATCAACTTTAAATTATTTTATAGGATATTAATGAACTTTTGAAACTTTAATTGTGTTTATTTTGGAATTATTATATATTTTCAATTATTGTCGTGTGATATTTATGTTTTGTATAATTTTAACATTTTTAATTGTTTATTTAAAATTTTATTAGATTTAATGGTGCTAATTGCATGACTATACTTTTTAAGTAGCGAATATTAAATTGTCAATACATTTTTTTTTATCTCTAATAAATTGAAATTCGCAATTATGAAAGTTCCATCCAAGATAAAATCATCCCTTCGAAGATTGGATTACATTTCGAAGTTCAAAAATATTCAGCCATACTTTAAAATTACAGAAGTCCCATCAGACCGAAGCGACCAACTGCTTTTGCCAGTTCTACTAATAGGTACGGGTCATATTTATGGGTCTTGTTATAAAGGATACAAAATAAATAAAAAAGACGAATTATAAATCTTGAAGAATTGTATATTATAGCGTTTTTTAATTTAGAGCAGAAGACGATTTGTATGTGGTGTATGTTACTTTCAAATTTTACTCAAAACATTTAAGCAACGTAGACTTGAAGGAAATCCCATTTGTACCTACTTATTCGTCGAATATTGCCTGAAAAAGAGGTAGCGCGGCGCAGCGCACTTTGATTTTTAAAGTTATACTCCCTCTGTCCCACTTCAATTGTCTCATTTGATTATAATAATACACCCATTTAAATATAAAATGGGACAATTGAGGTGGGACGGAGGGAGTAGTACGTAACAATTTCTGGTAATAGTCGGGCTTTAATAATTTAATTCAACGCACCTTTATTTATAGTAATTTCATGCACCTTTAATTTTAGAATGAAATTATTATAGAATATTTTACCAATAATTGAAGAGTTGAAGATGCTAGGGGAGGAGTAGGACCAATACAAATAGAATTGACTTTCCTATTAGGAGTAGTACTTAATTGTCTTTTACCCAAAAATAAGGAATTAAAGGGAATTTGGGATAAACTTGCGATACAAACGATGCACCGCCAGTCTGAACTATATTTGTAAATGTAACTAGAAATAGCATCTCAATATAAATTTATTGTAGACCAAACTCTTTTGATTCTACAAAAGAAAAAGGAAATGGATTCTTTTAGTAGAGCATTAATAATGAAATAAATAGAAAAAAAATATCATTTCGTCCCATTAAATATAATGCTTTTAAATTTATATATATATAAAATAGTAAAATTAAATTATAAGCCAGACGTTAATAATGGCGTAGTAATATCCGTCTCAAACTAAGTGTTACATTTACTTTTGGGCACAATATTTAAGAATAGTTAAAAAGTAATATAAAAGTTGTGATAAAAATATATTATACAACACTTAGGACAAGACGGAGAGAGTATTGAATAATACTACGTTGAATTTGATGAGCTGAGTCAGAATAATAAAATAAAATATAAAAATAATAACTAAGAAATAGTAGGTGGGAAGAGATGATAATACGAAAGATTTGGAACTGCGAATTCTTGAAAAGTAATTTGGTCTGATCTCCTATTTGTCTCTCAAACTCACATGCACGAACTTGTCATTTGTGGGTTTCGTGTCAGACATTATATATTGATTATTCTCAGACTTTTTTACTCGTACGTGTTTAACGTCTATCTCATCTACGCTCAATATATTCACACAATTATTCTTCATTAGTATATACTATCATCGATTCATCGTCCCCGTCACAAATGATTTTATACGAAAATTAAAAAAAGTAAATTATATATTATTTTAAAAATATAGTATAATTAATATTTTAAAAGTATACCTTTTTTTTTCTTTTTAGAAAAAGTGACAATCTTTAAAAGAACAATTAAATAAATAGACAAAGAGAGTATTTAATGATTGTTTTGTAAAATAAATAAAAGATCTCCAAAGTGGGAATTAGTAACGAGTATGGGAGAATGAATAATCTTCTGTAAGGTTTATCGTATGCGATATGATTGATTAATAAAATTAATTTAGTATCTATTTTGATGTATAATCGATAAATTTATATATTTTATCAATCTAGTTTATTATTCTAAGTAAATGCTAAATTAGAAAATTAGTGATTCCTTAATAAATGATCATTGATATGAAAAATTGATAACATTATTGGATGATAATCGGGTGGAACATGTCCAAAATTATGAAATCCTGATCACAAAATTCATCAATTTTGTGGTCTCGATTCAGTTTCTATATGGCATTTTGGGAGTCCCAAATTTTGAAATTGGAAAAACTTTAATATTAACTCCGGATTCAAATGTCCTTAATGTTTTGAATGCCCCGAATTTTTTGAAAGTGACCAAAAAATATATGAAATTTAGGAATTAAGATTAGGGCTATAATATAATTTAAAAAATAATCGAGTTCAAGTCAAACTTGAGCTTTCAAATCTTCAAACAACCCAAATTCTGAGTATAACAACTTGAAATCCTACTTATTCGTGGAATAGTATCTGAAAAAAGGGCTAGCGCGTAAGAATTTATGGTGATGGTTAGGCTTTACAATTTAAATTCATTCCTCAATTTATAAATTTTATTTAGGTATGCATGCACCTTTAATTTATATGAAAGGAATATAGAAGATTTTGCCAATAATTGAAGAGTTTTAGATGCTAGGACCTGTACAAATGGAATTGTAGGGATAGGTACCGACTTTCCCATTAGTCACTACACTAGTTACGTGCTCTTTTACACATAAATAAGGAACTGCAATAAACTTATCATAGAAAATATGCAATATATATTGCATAAATCCCATCCATCTTTGTGAATGTAACTAGAATTAGTATCTGAGTGCAACCAAATTTTCTGCAGAGTAAACTTTTCTGATTCTGCAAACGAATAATAAAAGGGAAGAAGAAAAGATTAGATTTAGATGGACGTTAATAACTCCGTAGTAATGTGAAATATTGACAATTATACTGCCTGGAATTGGATTTGATTAGCTGAGTCAGAAGAAGTCAGATAATAATAATAATAAAATAAAATAAAATAGGTGGAAGAAGTATTGGTGAGTCATGACAATATCAACTCAGAAAGATTTGGAATCTTTATTACATATAATAATTTATCCTTTCTCTCTCTTTCGTGTGTATGTGTGTATATATTAGTGTAGTCGGTAGTGGACACTGCTCATTTCAACTACGTCTGCTTTTCTTGACACTCGATCACACCTCGCAATAGTCTATCCTTGACGTAACCTCATTTTGATTTCCGAATCTCGATGTTAACGTTCTCATTACAAGCTATCGTTATCTACTAATAAAGCTCCCGCCCCGACACAAAGAGAGAGCACGAAAATTCCTCATCATTTGCGTTATCTAGCTCGGCAATGGCGGCGGCTCGGAGAATCTCATCTCTCGTTTCTCGCTCCCTTCCTTTGCTTCGTCCAGGTAACTATGAGTTTAAATTAATAAGCTTTGCCTGTCCACATTCGTAGGGCTTCAAAGTCAGTTTCTTAATCTGAATTTGGGCTGGTCTTATTGTATTATAGCTGGCTCAGATATTTTAGGTTCCTCAACAGAATAGTGGTTCTATCTTTACTGTTACTTTTCTGGAAATGTTTTTTTTCTTTCTCTCTCTTTCCTTTCTTAAACTCTAAAACTCTAATTTGCATGCCATCTTGATTTACAGTAGAAGCAATAAAATTGAGAATCATATGCACAAATGTGATCTTGGATCTTTATTTTGGAAACCCTTTATGTAGATTAATTAATCGGGTATGTTCTGAAATTAGTATGTACTTGATGCCAATAAAGCTTCCATAAATGGTAAAAGAACTATAAGCAAGTACAATTGTTTTATCATCAGAAGATATTATATTAAGAAAAGTTTGCTGATTGGTCTTTATATTGAATTTATGCAACTCGTTCATGGGTTATGAATACGGACCATAGCTGCTTCCTCTTATTTGTGACAGTGTTTTTCACTGCCGTCTTGTACACTTCAACCATTTCTGACATTTGGATTCCATCGTGGAACAAATGTAGCTCTCTGTGAGTGGATTTTATTTAGGTGCAATCGTTTTTTGTCCAGGAAAACAAACTTATGTGGGTAGAGAAGTGTCCCGGTATAGCACTGCTGCAGCTCTTGAGGATCCAATCAAGCCACCTGTTAATCTACAATATGATAAGCTTCTCATCAATGGAAAATTTGTTGCTGCAGCATCAGGTGAGCGCTTTCTCATTTTCTAATTATGGGGTAAATGTTGCTTGAGCTAACTTGTTACTCCCTCTGAATCAGGAAAAACTTTCCCAACTTTGGACCCTAGGACTGGGGAGGTAATTGCACATGTTGCTGAAGGTGATGCAGAAGATATAAATCTAGCAGTATCCGCTGCGCGCAAGGCTTTCGATGAAGGGCCATGGCCTAGAATGACTGCCTATGTAATCATATTTCTTATCTCAATTTTAACTTCTGCCCCAAGTTGAAGCCTATCGATATATGCAGTGCTTAATTGCTCTGTACAATACTGCAGGAGAGACAAAAAATATTGTTACGCTTCGCTGATTTGGTTGAAAAGCATAATGATGAAATTGCAGCACTTGAGACCTGGGATAATGGAAAGCCATATGAACAGTCTGCTCAAATAGAAGTGCCAATGTTTGTCAGATTATTTCGTTACTATGCAGGTGGGTCTTCAGAAGGATGAGAATATACGAGTTGAAGGATTCATATATTTTTTGTTCTTTTTTGGTTTTATGGTCAAGTCTTGATTTTCTATTCATTTCTACCACAGGGTGGACAGATAAGATTCATGGTCTCACAGTTCCAGCAGATGGGCCCCATCATGTTCAAACTTTGCACGAACCAATTGGTGTATGTGGGCAGATTATCCCGTGGAATTTCCCTCTCCTGATGTTTGCTTGGAAAGTTGGACCTGCACTGGCCTGCGGCAACACCATTGTTCTCAAAACAGCAGAGCAGACACCGTTGTCTGCATTACTTGTATCCAAGCTATTGCATGAGGTATGCCTAATATGCTGCTCCACGGACAAGCTGTATATTTCTTTTTTATTTTGATACTACCACTTGCAGTTGTTTTGGCTCATAAATATTGATGATCATTATATCAACTTTGTTTTAACTCACTTCACTCGTAGATGTAATCTAGTAAATGAATTATTCCCTTGTTTTAATGTTGCTTTAGGAAATAATATGTTGTTGATATTATGAAATATGGTGGATTGATTGTTGAAATTTATAATATTTTGCGACAGGCTGGCCTTCCTGATGGAGTTCTGAATATTGTTTCTGGATTTGGTCCTACGGCTGGTGCTGCTCTTTGCAGCCACATGGATGTGGACAAGGTGCCAACACTTTAAAGTTTTTGTCTGACTCGTGACTTTAGTCGGGCTATTGAATAGTATATTGGCTTTTCATGCATGATCTCTTATCAAATTTTTATAGATTCAATACTACCACAAGTATTCAGATGTGTCCGATTTCCTCTATATTATTCTTGCACCATCTCTGCGCTCTTAGAATGTGTGGTTCTCCAGAAAATCCATATGCTTAAACCCCCTTTGTGCACCTGCAGCTTGCTTTTACTGGTTCAACAGATACTGGCAAAATTATTCTAGAGTTGTCTGCCAAAAGTAATCTTAAGCCAGTTACCCTAGAACTTGGAGGGAAATCTCCTTTTATTGTTTGTGAGGATGCTGATGTGGATCAAGCTGTTGAGCTAGCACACTTTGCTCTATTTTTTAATCAGGTATCTCCTGCTCTGATCAATCGTTAGGCTTCTGCTGATTTGGGCTTAAACTTGTGAAATATTATCTCTATCGTATGGGACTTCTGCAGGGACAATGCTGCTGTGCAGGATCCAGAACATATGTACATGAAAAGGTTTATGATGAGTTTTTGGAGAAAGCAAAGGCGCGTGCCATGAAGCGTACTGTTGGGGATCCATTCAAGGCAGGCATAGAGCAAGGCCCTCAGGTAAACCCTGCCTGCCAATGCTTGCTTATGTCTGGTTGTAAGTTTTAACATTATTAGCTTGCTCTATGTTTTTTTAATAATCTCACACCACATATAGTTTACTATGAAGTAATAGAGGCTACCTTATACATTGAGGATTCTGATAGAATAGCAACAACAAAGAAGGGAATTCAGTTACCATAAATTTAGTATTTCCATTAGTTAGTTCCAATAATTAAGTACTTATGTTTAGTTGAATTAGTTAGGGCTTAGGGTTTTATTATTAGTATAAATAAGTCATTGCTGGAGTTTAGAAATCAGAGATTGGAATTATTATTCGTTTCGGCTTCGGCTTGGGCAGAACTTCGGTTATGAGGGCGTAACTTCGGTTACGAGTTCTTATTTTCGTTTTTATCCTTCCATATTTATTCAATAAAAGTTTCATTATTATTTTCGTAATCTTAACTCTATCAAATTCATCTTCTTCTTATCCAAAATATTAATACTTTTTGAACTTCAGATTGATGCAGAACAATTTCAGAAGATCCTCAAGTATATCAAATATGGACAAGAAGGTGGGGCCACCCTTGAAACTGGAGGCGATAGATATGGTACAAATGGCTATTACATTCAGCCAACTGTTTTCTCTAATGTCGAGGTAAATGACCAGCTGACAACCAAGGTGTACAACTTGCTGCGTGATAGGTTATCGATCATCCCTTACTAATAAAGTAGTTTACTGTTCTAGGATGATATGTCTATTGCAAAGGATGAGATCTTCGGTCCTGTGCAGACTATCCTGAAATTCAAGTACGTGCAAAAATCTCTATGCAATATATTATAGAAATGATGGACCAACTTAGTAGTATATTCTTGCGATTTCCAGGAACATCGATGAAGTGATCCAGAGGGCCAACAAAAGCAGGTATGGTCTTGCTGCAGGAGTATTCACCCAAAACATTGATACTGCTAATACCTTGATGAGAGCATTGAGAGTGGGCACAGTTTGGATCAACTGCTTCGACACCTTTGATGCTACAATTCCATTTGGTGGATACAAGATGAGTGGAATCGGAAGGGAAAAGGGAGAATACAGTCTCAAGAATTACTTGCAAGTCAAAGCGGTCGTGACCCCTCTCAAGAATCCAGCATGGCTTTAAGCTCTCTGAAGATCACGTTCATAAGTCTGGTTGCAAATTCTATGGATTTTATACGATGATGGTACACTTTTACATACTCCAGCTTGATGCTTGATATTGTATGTCCAGACCCAATAATAAACATCATCTGTCAATTCTGTTGCAATCCAAGACATTTACATATTCTGGTGCAAGATATGTGCTGATATATAATATGAATGAATATATATTACATCTACATGATCATGCCTTGCAGATTGTTATTTAGCCATACTTCAAATTTCTATATTGCCGGTTTTAAAGAATCTTTAATCCAGCCTCACTGTTGATATTTGACTATCAATAGTTTGTCATTATTCGATCTCTAACTTTATATATGCCTATGAATTATTTTTAAGATTGAAAACTAGCATTCTGGTGGCATTACTTTGTATCTGGACTTGTCTTGGCAATATGAGTAGAACATGTGCTTTCTCCGAGCCCACTCCAACCCGGTGGCCTGCTGCCTTGACAGTTTAGCAAATTGCTCGCCATCAATGGGGTCTAAGCTTGATAGGCTGCTTGTAGAACACGAAGGAGAAGTATCATTCGTGTTCGATATGCAGCCCTCCATCTGAATCCCTCCCATTGATGCCACAAATGGCGCATACTTGTAATTAACAGGGTATTTTCCACCACGAGTGGCCCACTCCGATCCGTCCCAGATAGTAGCGTAAACTGACATTGGCTTTGATGGATAAGCAGAGGATATAGCATTACTGTGAGTGATTTCTCTTACAGGTACGTTGTCTACCAGAAACCTGCATAGTTTGTGTGTCAATTTTGGAATGAAGAGAGCATTGTGAGCTTTGGGAGGTGTGAGGAGCCTACACTATGTGATGATTGTTCCATAGAATGCTGTAGTCGTGAAAACTCTGTGTTGGGTCGAACCACAGGTAGAACTTCTCTTCCCTTCCGGTCCCGACGCTTCCATTTCCGTATATGTTAGTCTGCAGCACCCATTCTCGTCTCTTCTCATGTCCGAGCAGCTCAAAATCAATCTCGTCATGGTTGTGAGGGAAAACACCAGCATTTGATAACTGTAAAAAAGGTACGAAAACAGAGTAGTCAGCATTGAGTTTTAGGTTCGTAAGAAAATAGAAAAGTCACGATTGAATTCAGATTCTTGAAATACAGAGGAAAATGGATCAAAGTTTCACTAATATTTCAGATTTTAACAGAAACAGGGAAAACAGAGTAGACCATTGTTAATGTTATACGTGTATCTTTCTTGGAAGGGTAAATATATCACCACTTTTCAACCTCAAACGATGATGTTTTTCCATACACTTTCAAATAAATCCATTATGTTAGGTTTGAAAACAAGACATGATATGTCTACAAAATACTTACATAATAAGCAACCACAACTCCTGATGTAAAACCTGGAGGCAGCTTCAAAGCTGCATTGAAGAATCCATAGTAATATCTGTTTCTTGACAACAAGCCAGAACCTGAAGAATCATCACCAGATTATGAAAACAAGAAGCCAAGCAAAATGACACAGAAACACCTCATGTTGTGTTCATATTCGTCTCAGTGTTTTCACAATCCATGGTTTAATTGTCATTACCTGAGAACTTGTCCAAACTCAGGTCAGCTTTGGTGCCATTACTTGTGACATGAACATTATCCCCTCCAAAGAACACATTATAGCTCTGATTAACAGATAGTCGACTGAAATTATCGGTCAATCTCTCCACATCTGGAGGCGTGTAGACCGGGCCGTGGGAGTAGATATGGATTATGTTGCAGAAAATAAAGATTATTATGAGCAAATTATGGTGGGAAATGGCCATATTCTTGCAAGAGATAATAACATGGTTGCATTTTCATGTTGGTGTGAATATTTATAAGGGATTTAGAGCATAGATTTTGTGCTTAGTTGTTGCAAGCTGGCTTATATCTTACTAGTCTAAAAATTGTACATTATGTGATTAATGCAACTAGTAAGGGCCTTCATGTGCAATGAAATATCAAAATAAGACACATTCTTGGAAAGACCTCCATGTGTTTCAGCTTTCTTGATAATGGGGTGGTTGTGAGTCTGTGACACATTGTTTTTTTTTTCTTTTCCATTTTATTTTGTGTGTATTCGTCACTGAAATATATATTTAAAATATACTTCATTTGTCTCATTGTTTATGGTCAAAAAAATCAATAAAACATTTATAATTTTGGTAAAACAGAATCACAAATAATGGGACGGATGGAGTACGAAATATGAAATAAAGCTATCAAGGTTAATAGTATAATCATCAATACATCTATATGAAGACTCTTTCTCAAAGTGTTAATGCTTTCTTGGATATGGAAGAAGGCTAGAAGCACACAGTTTAGGTGAACTTAAGAAGTTGGATTGAAAAGGATAAAAGAGCCCACTTATAGTTTTTTAACTTTTAACTAACCATGTGTGTTTCTTTACAAACTATGCTGTCTTACCTAGCCCTAAATTCATAGTAAAAGTATGAGACTATAATTGAACATATATATGTATACTAATTTGGTATAGATAGCATCAACAAAAAGTGCATGTATTTATTATTTGAGGCTCCAATTGTGTGTTCTAAAACAGCTGTGATTTGGTAAGACTATGAGAGCAGCTGAGCAGGCCAGCCTCATCTTGACCTATTTGCCTTTTGGTACCAAATACATTAATGATCATTTAATTAAATTTATTTACTTTATGACTACATGTAAGTTTCATTAATATTGTTCAGAATCACCTGCCTGTTAATGTAATATATTTTGACCTTCAGCATTGTCTGAAAATGTATGTTTTAGTGGTTGAGCTTGATTATCAAAAATAATGGAAGCGTCCACATTCATACAGATGTAAACATGATTGTAATTAAAGTTCCATAAGTAAAATATTCTCACTAATAAGTCTGATTAATATGTATTGAATTGCAGAAAGCTTATTTTCTAGATTTAGTTTGACTATTCAATTAATTAGTAAAGGAGCTTTATGTGAAGGTTGCATGCATGCATGAAACACAAAGTATGATAGAGAAGAATCAAAATCATTTTTAATTTCTTCAAAGCTCCCATCTAAAAGCAAAAGCAAAAGCAAATTAAAGCAAGCTGCATATACAGGCTCTGGTCTTGTATAAATCAATGAAGAGGGGCTATGACAATTTATGGTGTACGGAAGGAATTAAAATTTCATAAATTTAGCCCCAATAAAGTGGTCCAGATCCATAGTAGTGTTAAATAATACGAGCGTCATTTTATACTACTAATCCATCATGTTATGAATATCTCTTAGAGTCATCTCTAGAAGTAGTCTAGGCCCGGCTCCGATAACGCAATTCCGGGAGGAGTTGGTAGTTGGGCACTGGATCCCTTTAGCCTGGAGAACGTGTGACGCTGGGTCGGAGTTTGGTGAACCAACTGGTCGCTCCTCTAGTTGAAATATCATACCCTTTTTCGTTGCCTAGGTTACACCTTCGGAATATACCAGAAGAGAATTTTATCTACTCCCCCAATCGTCGCAACTTCGAATATGGAATTCAAAGGGATCAAATAGAAAATGATACTCTGAATCATAGAACTATAATGAAATATATGATCAACCAACATTTATCAAATTTGAAAAAGAGTAAAAAAGAAACGGTTTGATCCTCTTATCTTGATTTCTCGAATCGACGAGAGATTCATGAATCGGGATCCTGATGCATATGGATACAAATGGTCCAATGGTAGCAAGAATTTCCAGGAACATTTGGAACATTTCGTTTCTGAGCAGAAAAATCATTTTCAAATAGTGTTCGATCAATTACGTATTAATCAATATTCGATTGATTTGTTTGAAGTTATCGACAAAAAAAAATGTCTAAGCCACTTCGTTTCTTTGTCACTTCAATGATAAAAAATAAATTATGATAAAAAAAAATTAACAATAGAAGTTTACAAATGATCATCCTCTCACTTCTATGAGTCTATCAATTAGGATAATAGATGTCATTAACCAAACCATTCATTTTAGGTTGGATTATACTCATTTGACTCATTAATAAAATAATAAAGAGACGTGAAATTCTTAATAAGTACTACTAAGAAATAAGAAATTATGATAATTAATAACAAGATAAGTTTAAAAATATTATCCTATCTGTTCTATTAATTGTATCACACAAACAAACAACCGTTTAATTATTGGAGCAGTAGGCTAAATTATTTTTCTCTCTCATTTCTGGACTCAATTTTGGGCCATAGTTTTGTTTCATTATGGGCCATGACCGTTTCTTTTTCAGGGAAATGGGCCATCACTTTTGCAACATATAAGTGATTGGTAGCACTGCCCAAAAAAAATATATACTAACAGTTTAATTTGTTTTGAAGGGTTTGTGAATTAGTAATTAACAGATAATGATGATGATGCTAAGTAAAATGGTACATGAGTTAGGGATAGAGATGGAGTAAATTTACATTTAATTTAGGTTTTGTCATGTCACGAAATACTTGTGAATGAAGAGCATTCAAAACGTGCCAAGGACACGTGGACTGCACAACGATTGTTTCTCGGTTGTTTATAAAAAGTGCATTGCATGTGTATCAATCATGTACAACTGAATCAAATTAAATAAATATATAAACTTGTTTTTGTTTGCTTTCGTTTTGAAATTGAATTTTAATTAGGTTTTATTTGATATGGAATCTAACAGAAAAAATACCTGCAAATCAACTTTTTTATTACTATGATATATTTCATTTATTAAATTAAGTAAATTATTGAAGCAATTGATTTATCTGAACTTGAAAATTTTAAACATAGATGAACTTAATATTTTCGTATTACGATTTTGCCATTTATAGGTTCAAAATTGTCAATTTTGATATTTTTATTTGTTGTGATTGTGTTAATTAGTGGTCTGTCTAGTGATTTTAAATTAAATGTCGACACAATTAAGATGTACCAATATTTAGGCTATTTATTATGATGTTTAGATATTGTATTTTTGTGTAGGGTGTTTATATTTTTATATTTGATTCTAAAAAATTTAAAGAAATTTATGAATCCATAAAATTCTAATAAAATCGAAATATGTTATGTTATTTTGATTTGATTAATTCGATTGTTGGTTTGATTTACTTTTGGATATAAATTGATTTTTTACATTTAAATCCGCTTTAAGATAAAACGGAACAAATATTCATTTTGAGATTGTTAACTCAAATATAGTCTCCATATAAATAAATAAATAATAAGAAGAAATCTTAGTTTTTATAACCAAAATTTACCTTTTGCGCGTGATTTATGAGAATATAAATAATTTTGCATCTTATGTTAAAAAGGAGAGATGCGAATATGCGATATATGAGTGTGTGACTCGTATATTTCTATTTTAAAGG
Source organism: Leonotis leonurus (assembly GCA_026898415.1). NCBI lineage: Eukaryota > Viridiplantae > Streptophyta > Magnoliopsida > Lamiales > Lamiaceae > Leonotis > Leonotis leonurus. The sequence continues at coordinate 702,239 of JAPKLX010000064.1, forward strand.
AAAAAGATACACGATGGAAAGCACAAGTGATTTTATTCTGAATAACAATTAAATTTTACTTAAATAGTTTCATTAACTTCCCAAATATTATAAATATAAACAAAAAATATTTGATTTTTTGGGTATTTTATTTGAAAGAAAAAGTGTAATGGATTAAAAACGGGATAAATTCACAAATTATGTTTGCGCATATAACTTGAAAATTTACATCGAATGAACGTTCAGGTAGTTGATATTATCACCAGATTATAAATTATTGTTTCAAATGGTGAATCAATCAAATTTGATCAACTATTAACGATTAATAAGTAATCATAACGTGTGTGAATTTAATATGGAGATGCCAAAATAGTATTTCTAGATTCATTAATATCTTTTACTCTTATTGACATTTGCTATTTTGGCACAAACTTTTTATGTTATTAAAAATAAACAGTTTGAAAAGGTACAATTGACTGAAATTAATTTATGGCCTCATTAATTTATTAATATATGATTCGTAAAAGGAACAAAATTCTTGTTGTCAATTTTGTACGATCACTGTTGTGTCTCATATTTTATGCTAATATGCAAATTTACCATATTAATTAATATTTATAAAAATAAATTTTATTATAATATGATGAATCATAATTAATATCTATTTGAAAAGTATATTTAAAAAATATATATATACTCTATTTTTGAATTTATCAATCTTAAAAATTATTAAAATGACATTAATATTAAAAATAATTATATATCATATTTATATAAAATGAGTATTGTGTATAAAATTAAATTAAAGTATATAAAATCAAAATTTAAAATAAGAGTATACTATTAAAACTTATTTGTGCGATAAATAAGACACTATTTGTAAATTACTTTATACTACTTCGCTTTAGAAGAAAAAAAGGATGCGGAAGAGAATTTCCAACGGCGAAAACACGTGCAAGCAGTAGTACATTTGTAGGACGTGACATGGCAAGTGCTGGTGCATTGGCACGAGAGTTGTAAGTTTAGGGAGCGCCGACTTTCACTTTTACTAATCCAACCTAAAAGTGATTTTTTTTTTATTATCCCACTAATATTAATTTATTTTTTAAAATGATAAAAAATTATTATTTAAAATACGTGGACATTATTTATTTTTTAAATTTTATAATATTCCTTATTTTAAGTGCAAAAATTAAACAAATCGCTAATAATGAAACGGAGGGAGAGAGTATTTTGAATCCACATATACTAACTCTTGTCACTCGCCTAGGCCAAGCGTGTTTCCCACTTCAATTGACACCCGACCACCATGCTCAAGCCGGCCCCATCACCGTTTTTCTTAAATCTAACTTTTTTCTGACGTTGTTTATTTTGTATGATATGATTGATTAATAAAAATAATCTAAGTTAATCTAGTGTTTATTTTTAAGTATAAATGATAAATTATTTAATTTTAAACTAATTTAATAATCTTAACCTTCAAATAGTGAATCATATATTTTAGGGTGATATACCATAACTACCCAATTACCTAACAAATATCCACAAAATACCCTAATTCTAAAAGTTACCCCAAAACTACCCAAAAGGACTATAATACCCCCACTACCTAACACTATTATTTACCCATTGCCATGTGTCAGCCAAAATAGCCAAAAAAGGTCTCGTAATCTGTGCCATGACTCCTAATCTGTGCCATGACTCCTATTTTATTGAAGGATATCAATTCATCCCAATAAATCGTCCATTATTAAACAAAAGTTTAATCATCTAAATAGCACTAAATAATTAAATAGCAGTAAATCATTAAACAAAAGTTTAAATAGCACTAAATAATTAAACAATAGTTGAAGGATCTCGTAATCTGATTCATTACCATAGTTAATTGAAGGATCTCAATTACTCCCAATAAATTTTCCAACTTTACGATATTAGTTCCATAATTAAACAAAAGTTTAATCATCCAAATTTATACTAATATTTTCTAACCCTCAATTAACTATGGTAATGAATCAGTTAACTTGGAAACCAATTTAATATTAACTATGTTTCCTAAATATACAAAACTAATTTTATTTTATTTTTCTTGATATAAAATGAAGTTCCTTTTAAACTTCAGTTTAATTTTGTTATTTCTTCTGACCCAGGTGTGGGTCATGCGTCAGCCCCCCTGCAGTGCACAATAGTGGAGAGAGATGCCCTCCTGCAGTCCGCTTTATGTCTTCTCAGTGAAAGTGTCGGTCATTGTGGCAATCATGCAATAATTTTGATAAGGAAAGAGAGAAAAATGCATGTATAAAGAGAGAGTGAGAGGGTTTTCATTTTTGAATATGTTATAAACGGGTTTTGCAAATACAGAGAGAGGGAGAAGTTTTCGCTGTGTTGGGCTGATTTTCGCCGGGTTTTGCTCATTTTTTTTCAATTGTGGACAAGTTTTCTAGGTGGTGGAAGGTTCTCGAACGAAACCAATTGTTCAAATTCAACGAGGTATGATTTAATTTTTTAAACATTTCATTTATAATTTTAATTTCATTTTTATTCAAATCGAACGAGGTGAACGAAAAAATATAAATATAATTTTAATTGTTTCTAAACATGAGTTTGGTTTAATTATTTAGTGCGATTTAATTTTATAAGTTTGAAAGATGTGTTTGGTTTAATTTCATATATTTTTGTGAAACCAAAAACTTTCTAAATTAGTTTTTGAGCATGAGTTAGTTTTTGAGCATGAGTTTGGTTTAATTATTTAGTGCTATTTATTTTATTTGTTAATGATGATTTATATGTGATTTGTAGAAGTACATGTTAATTATGATATATTTGTGATTTATATAAGTACATGTGCATTATGCTTTAATTAATTAATGTTATTTGTGTAGGACGAGTACATGTTTAGTGTCGAATTTATTACGCAAGTTGTTAAATAAATATAGCATAGATAATTTATTAAAAAAAATGAAAAGAGCTAGAAGATAATGAAAACCCGGTCGGTTCGTATGTTGTACGATAACCGACCGGGTTTATGAAGATGGCGACCGGGTTTTCGTTTTGAACGTCCGGGTTTTGTTAAATTTTTGTTTATGTCAATAATTTAATGTATTAAATAATATAATGTAGAATTAGTATAATATCCGTGTTAAATACGTTTGAAAGATGTGTAAAAGATGTGTTCGGTTTAATTTTATATATTTTTGTGACATAAACAACTTTCTAAATTAGTTTTTGAGCATGAGTTTGGTTTAATTATTTAGTGCTATTTATTTTATTTGTTAATGATGATTTATAAGTGATTTATAGAAGTACATGTTAATTATGATTTAGTTGTGATTTATATAAGTACATGTGCATTAAGCTTTAATTAATCAAGGTTATTTGTGTACGACGAGTACATGTTTAGTGTCGAATTTATTACGCATGTTGTTAAATAAATGTAGCATAGTTAATTTATTTAAAAAAAATGAAAATAGCGAGAAAATAATGAAAACCCGGTCGGTTCGTATGTTGTACGATAACCGACCGGGTTTTCGTTTTGAACGTCCGGGTTTTGTTAAATTTTTGTTAATTTCAATAATTTAATGTATTAAATAATATAATGTAGAATTAGTATAATATCCGTGTTAAATACGTTTGAAAGATGTGTAAAAGATGTGCTTGGTTTAATTTTATATATTATTGTGAAACAAACAACTTTCTAAATTAGTATTTTGATATAATTTTGTTTTTTTTTAATTGGTATTTTGATGATATGCTGAATCAAAATATGTAAATTATTGTTCAGATGGACGGATAGAAGTACATAAACGTAAGGTACAATGGATGTTGGGAAGACAATGTGTACGTTGGCGGTAACGAATGGCCCACTCCTGTTACCATAGACCCTGCTCGGATTGAAGATCTGAGGTACAATATACGACACATGCTGCATGATATTGGAATGAGTACAAATTTTGAGATTTACCGGATATCTTCGTATGATGGTTGTAAACGTCGCATTTGTAATGATGATTCTTTGAATCTTTTGATCCGCGATGAGTGGAGTCCAGTGGTGTATGTGGATATTATTAACCAGACACGTGATGTGGGATCCTCGAGTAGAGGTTCTGATTTCATGGGGAATTTGGCCTATGATACGCAGCACTATAGTACTCAAAATGAAGATGATGATCCGTCTGGTTGGTTTGGTGCCATTAATATCGAAGAAGCTCCGTGTGGTACATGGCGGGCATGGCCGCAAGCTCCTATACAAGCTCCTGTGAATGAAGATGATGCTCCGTATGGTTCGGTGCATAGAGATTATGAAGATGATGCTCCGTCTGGTTGGTTTGGTGCCAGTAATATCGAAGAACTTCCGTCAGGTACATGGCGGGCATGGCCGCAAGCTCCTATACGAGCTCCTGTGAATGAAGATTGTGTAGATGATGCTCCGTCTGTTTCGGTGCATAGAGATTTGGAAGATGATGACATCCACGAAATTAATTCGGCAGGCTCAGAACCTGATGCATCAGATACAGAGTCCGAGGAGAATATGAGGAAGTTTACTTTTGCTGATTGTGCTGCATGGATACGACAACATGGTGGTTTTGCTAGATTGATAGAAATGGTGCATCCAACGCCAAACTTGCAGGTTGATGAAGAAGAGGAATTGGATTCAGATGAATTAGAAAATTGGTTGGTGCCTGTGATTCCGTTGACAGATAGAGCTTCACTTGTGGCATGTGAAGAAGACCTAAGCCAGTTATCAGATTTAGAGAAATGTGTCATATACGACACGAAAGCTCAATTGATAGTTGCTGTCGGCATGTGGCACATGGAACGAGGCGTGCAATATCGGACATAAAAGTCTGATAATACTCGATTAGTGCTTATTTGTTCACTTTCTGAGAAGAAATGCACTTTTGAGCTCCGTGCATCTGGATCGGGCGACGATACCAATCAGTCTTGGAGAGTCCATAAGTTTATTGATAAGCATTCGTGCATCATGGCATTTGACTACGTTCCTCCAACAAAAGTCCACTCCAAGATTGTGGCTACATACTTTGCGAAGAAGATCCGTCGTGATTTTCAGATAATTAAACCGAAGGGGATGATACAAGAGTTGCAAGAAGAGTTTGGAATTCATATTAAATACAAATTGGCGCTGCGAGCACGACAAATGGCTATCGAGATGATCTATGGTGGGTATGATGAGTCATTTCAGATGTTGCCAGGTTACCTTTACATGCTTGAGAAAACAAATCCGGGAACGATCACTGATTTAGATGTTGGTAGTGACGATAGATTCCAACATGTGTTTGTTGCGCTCGGAGCTTCTCGTCTCGCATTTCCATTATTGATGAGGCCCGTCATAGTTGTGGATGGGACGCACTTAAAAGGTAGGAACAAGGGGATATTGTTCGTAGCAGTGACAAAAGATGGTAACAAGGGTGTTTATCCTCTGGCATATGGTATTGGTCCAATAGAGAACGACGTGAGTTGGACTTGGTTTCTGCAGCGTCTCAGAAGTGCGTACGGTTGTCCACCGCAAACATTGATAGTATCAGATGCCCACAAGTCCATAGCAAATGCTATACAGGTAGTATTTCCGGAGGCAACTCACGGATTGTGCTATTTTCATCTCATGGGGAAGATGAAACAATGGGGAAAGCATATCATATCATTGTATCAGAGAGCAGCATATACATATCGTCCAGAAGAATTTTAAAAAAGAATGTCCCAAATTGCAGCTGCTAAGCGAGAGGCGTACGAAAAGTTGCTGAGTGTAGGTCCGGAGAAGTGGGCTCGTTCACAGTGTCCCGTTAGTCGTTATAGCACGCTTACGTCTAACACTGCGGAGTCCTTGAACAACAGATTGTTACGGGCACGTAGATTGCCGATATGCTCCATGCTTGAATCAATTAGGATAGCTATCGAGGAATGGTTCAGAAAAAGGAAGACAGCGGCTGTGCATATTCAAGATATTTTTACTGAACAAGCATCTTTGAAGCTCGAAATACAACGGGAGAAATCAAGGACATACACCGCACAACATGTCAGGGATGAGGTGTACAGTGTTTTCATGGTGAGCAATCCACAACCTCATATGGTGGATCTTGCATCTAGGACTTGCACCTGCCGAGAGTTTCAAATGGACGGTATTCCATGTTCACACGCCATCGCTGCAATTAGGTATGTTGTTTACGTGCACTGGTTGTTTTTAATTTTTGCTAGTTCATTACAAATAATTGATTTGTTTATTCATTATTAATATAGAAAAAATTCACAAGCTGTATCTCAATATGTGAGTCATTATTACACCCGAGAAGCACTAATTCAAACATATGCTGGCTCCATTATGACCGTGCCGCATCGAGATAATTGGATGCTTCCAGTTGGAATAGCTACAAGAGTTGTTTTTCCTCCGGTTGTTATCCGATTGCCGGGGAGACCTAGGATGGCACGAGCTCGAGCAGGTGGTGAGAGAGCACGTCCACAAACTGGTGAAGCGGAGAGTAGTGTTCCTCGTCGCCAAAAATGCAGTAATTGTCGTCAATTTGGTCATAGGCGCCCAAAATGTCCGTTTCTAGTTGGCGAGGTTGAGTCAAATTCGGAATGATTTGTACAGTAATGTAATGTTCGCAACTTGTTTAATGTAATTTAATGTTTGCTACTCGTTTTATTGTAATTTGTTTAATGTAATGTAAAGTACGTTTTATTGTAAAGCGATTAATGTAATGTAATCACTGATGCTTGTATATCGAATATAATACGATACTAATAATAAGAATAAGATTAAAGTTCAAACAGGAAAAATATTTAGTAATTATAATAAAACAATCCTACAGTTCGTCACAAATAGAAAAAGACATAATAGCTATATGGTTGCGAAATTCAGGAACTCTTGATTGAGCATATGGCAGCTTCGGTTTCCCATTGATGAATCGCTCGATCGTCATAAGTGCTAGCGGGCCGCTGCTAAGCATGTGGATGTTTTGTTTACCCTGCTTGAACTGTCTGTTCTTCGGCAACACACAAAATTGCAGTGGGTCGGTTCTACGGGGCACTGTAGTATTCTGATACCAGAACCCTGCATCGAGCAAAAGCTTCCAGAACATGTCTGTGATACACGAGAGCTACTCGATCCTCGCCATTTGTGCACTCTCTGGGCTTGTATACCAGGATGGGTCATAAAGATATGCTATCCAATCGATCAAGCAAACTCTAACAACGACCCACTGACGCTCCATACAACAAGGTATGATAATCTGTACACCAAAAAATTTATTAATAAATAACAGCATATCGAAATTACGCTACGTCAAGTAGAAATATAAAATACTTACATCAGCAGCTCCCCACCATGGCACTGATGATGCCGACTGATTCACACATGTCACGTGGCCGGTCAAGTAGTCAGGCATCGTGAAGTTCTCAATCACGCTACGTAGTTCAGGTGGATTTCGCACACTTTGAACGGTAGTGTACATCAAGTGGCGGTAGGTGTTTGATAAGCTCACCTGCACACATTAATATAATTAGAAATTATAAGTAAGAAAATAATAGCAGACTTTGAATTAATTATAAGTTCAGCTTACAAAAAAATCCGAGGTCACCAGGATGGTGTTTCTCGCTGAAACACCTACAGACACGCCCTCCCGATCATGCAACCTACGCCTCAGATAGAAGAGATACAGGTCCAAATACTACATGAAACAAATTTCAAATTAAAATAATTATTATTTAACTAATGGTTGTATGTGCTGTTAATGACAATTAATATTACATACCTCGGCCTCTAAATGCATAGACATGTTCTGTATGTTGTTGAATTCAAGAGCCTCCATAACATGCCCGGTCTCAGGAATCCGTGCGTGTGCGTTCGATCCTTGTGCCAGAAAATTGAGATATCGCAATTGAAGATCTTGAGGGATGGGAGGTAACCCATCGGTTCGACGCTCAGCAGTGTACGGACTCTGTAAAACTGCGGCCTCCACACGTGTTCGAGCAGGCCTTGCAGGCCTTTGAGCATAATGCTGACCCGGTTCATAAAGATGAGGCGGATTTACCACTGAAAGAGGTGTGGCCTGTATAGGAAATATCTCCTCAACATCACTATCCGACCTCTCGGTGCGCTCGAAAGCCGATGATCGTGGCATATCGAAATGGTCTCCGAACGCTGAAGAATGCCCGATCTCGTGCACGGAATGACGGCCTCCAGAATATGAACTGTGCTCTGGCTCTCTTGGAGGGGACCACACCGGTGGAGCACTTGGGGGAGATGGTGCTCTCGGAGGAGATGGATCTCTCGGTGGCGATGGATCTCTCGGTGAAGATGGAACTGGAGCAGGCGATGGCCTACGATGTGGAGAATAGGCTGGACTATGTTGGGATCTAGAGCATCGAAATGAGTCTTTGAACTCGTCGAACCACTTCTTCAGAATTGGCAATAACTTGTTGTGTGATTTCTCAACCGCCCTTTCTGCAGCCGACTCAACAATCCGCTCCATCTGATCAGGGGTAATCGTGTGCGATCCGTGACCGCCTCTATTTCCGCCCGAGCTACTACTAGAAGAGGAGGATGACGGCGGCCTAACCCGTTTCCCAGCGTCTCGACGCCTTTGAGTTGAGGAAGAAGGTCCGCTCTGATCTGGCCGAACATGAGGCGATGGGATCTCCCTCCGTGCACGTGTCACCGGTGGGTCAACATGCACTACCTCAGCATTGTCTGTCTAATGTGAGCGTCGTGGCGGCTGAATCCCCTGTCTCAATGCATTATACGGCGGTGCCCACAAAATATTCAACACCCCCCGCCGATCCATACTCAACAGTGACTGATAATACCATGATAACTGCTCATCAACGCTAGCAGTCATCTCAGTCACCTCAATCTGCAATAGAAAAGAAATTATAATGTTAATTTTAATTCGTTTATGGGATATAAGATTAATTCATATTCATAAATATTAAAATTTACCTCGTCCATATGAAACATACGGTATATGACGTCAATTGGAATCCTAGAAATGAACCTCCAACGACAACATCTGGGCTGAATCTCCACATCACGCAATCGCCCAAACATTTGACTCATCCATGGAAATACCTCGAGCATCCAGACGTACAATGCCCATGACGGCCCGTACAAGTTGTACTTCACATTATTCGGGTTTATGTTGTTCAAATAATACCGCATCCAAAAAAAGGATAGAGCCCCCCACGGGAATAGGCTGAACGCGGCTAGATTGTCTGCTAGCACCCACATCCACGAGTCTATCTTGACTGTCGAATCAGCCCCACGCAAAAATAAGGCAGCAAAGAGCACGTGGGCCGCCTTAAGGTATAAATCACCGTCAGGATCTTCAACCGAGAGGTTCGTGAAAGTCTTTAGTACAGCTCCTCCTGTCGCGGAGGATCTTCCGCAAAACACATTATAAAGCTCGACCTGCCCCAAGTCATATGTAGGGCGTGTGTCGAAATCTGAATGGCCAAAGCGAAGACCGCTAATCAAGCAGTACTCCTCTACACCAAAACGGTACCGACCTCCATTCACAACGAAGAATAAACCTTCATCATCAGCCTCGTCAGGCTCCACCATTCGTGCCACCAAATACGAAAGCGCGCCGGAACATTTCTGTCCCGGTCTCCAGTCAACAAAATGACCGAAACATCCATCCATAAAACGCTGCAACAGAGGCTCACCTCCTACATGCCTTAATGTCTTGGAAATTGTTTCTAATATCGATTCCTTATAGTACGTGCTCGCTACTACAGACGAGTCCACAAGCTCAGGTCTCAAATACGGGATCTATTATTAGTTATTCATTAAAATAAATCAATTAATAATTATCATTAATATATATAATTACAACGATGATGATATTAAACATGTTCAATTCGAATTGACTTGGTTTGGCGCACTTTGGATTTAAAATTATCATTAATATATATAATTATAAATAAACCTAAAATCGCATAATTGGCGGGTTTGGTTTTGTTATGCCGGTTTAGGTTGTGGCTTTTTCATTGGTTTTGTTGGCCACCTTCTTTTCATATTTTCTCCAATTTTATATTTCTGTGTCATGCAAGTCTTCCATACTATTTATTTCTTTTACTACATCCTCTTATTTTATTAGTTTTGAGTTATATATGGAGTCTTTAATATCTCATGGAATGCATTTATAAACATATTTAAATTTAATTTAACGAGCATTTTCTTTTATGGCATGCAATTGTGAAATATATTTAATGGTTAATATTACGTTTTTTCGGTAAATATTATAGCTATATCATACGATATATTAATAGAACAATATATATTGATTAATTACTCTTTATTGTGTTTAGAATATCGAGCACAAACTCTACTAATTACATACATTTAATTTTAAAATAATATCATTTTAAATGGATTTGTTTTGTTATAGTTAAATCATTTTGTAAGCATCAAAATTTGAAAACCATTCTTAGAAAGCTCAAATTTAATATTTTTATTTATTCAAAATTAATGCAAAAGGCTCAAATATGGGGAATTTCTAAAAAAATAAAAAACAAAGCTTTGTCAAACAGTTTAATTTGGTTAGTCATCTTGTTTTGATATTGTTTTTTGGTTTACATAAATTGTAGCACCTATAATTATAAATATAAGTATTATATATTAAACATTTTTAATTTTTTTTAAAACCCGGACGGGATTTTGCAAAACCCGGACGTCATGAGTGTAAACCCGGTCGGTTTGGGTCGTCCACATGAACCGACCGGGTTTTTGATTTTTCAACTTTTTTAAAGACTTCTTCACTTAATTATCATATAAGTTTTATAATTTATATATTTTAGTATGTTTTTCACCATATGAGTTATTATAACTATGCCCAATTTTATTTTTTTAATTTTCGCACACATCTAATTTGTTCAACCTTATAATTTATGCTTAAATACTTTATTTATGTTTTTCAATTTATGATTACATACTTTATTTGTTTATTTATTTTTATAAAATAACCCTCCTTTATTTAACAACATGACAATATTCTAACATATTATGATATAGTAATAGGGAAGATGTCCAAAATTATAATTATTTTCCATATGTTATTTAATAAATGAAATTAAAATACTAGGAAAAAATTTCAAAAATCCGGTCGCGAAAAATTAAAACCCGGCCGTTATTTTCAAAAACCCGGACGTTTTTATTCTGCAAGGCAAACCGTCCGGGTTTTTATTTGCTTTCATATATTTTTTTTCTAATAAAATTACAATATTATATTTATTTAACAACTTCAGTAATCAAATGAAGACTATACATATGTTAACATGATAATCACATATAAACAAATAACATGATAATCAACACTAAACACGCACAAATTAAATTAAATATGTAAAACATAATGAATTAAACCAATAACATACATAATCAAATATGCTTTAAAATCATGTGAAACAAAATCATACAATTTTATATAAAATCGTTAATTGTGTTTTATTCATAATCACTTAAAAAACACAATAACCATCTCTATTATCTAATATAAATAAAAATTAACAGTTTTAGGAAAATACCTCTTGTGCCATTGTTTTCCACGTGAAGTAAACAAATAAAGCCGTTGCTCTCCCGCTTCTCCGCCCTAATTAATTAAATCAAACTCAAGTTGCAAAAAATAAAAAAAGAAATTACTGTTTTTTACAATTATAATTAACAATTTTGCAAACCTCGTTAAATTTGAACAATTATTCCGAAAAAGTTCTCTCTCGAACTTAATAACTCGCCAAAGAAAATCTAGAGATACAATGAATTGAAAAAAAAATAGGTCAGCATGGATTTAAAAAAACGCAAACTACTACAATTGATGCAATAAATATTAATTACCTGGAGAATTTAAAAAAACTGGGCATAACTCGGCTAAAATCACCCCAGCGATATTTATCAAAACACGTCCAACACTTCTCTCTCTATTTGTTTTTGCAAAACCCGGGTATAACACAATTAAAAATGAAAACCCTGTCTCCCTCTTTATACATGCATGTTTTATCTTTTTCCTTATCAAAATTAGTGCATGTTTGATCTGAAAGTGCAGCGCCTGACGCGGGGAATGGACACCTGGCCGACACATGCACTGAGACCCACATACTCACCCTTTTATGCTAATTTCCTTACCACACTGAGCGACCTGCAATTTCCATAGGGAGCTGACATAAAGGTAATATAATAGGGGTCAAACATAATAATTATAGGGGTGATTGGCTGCAATTTCGAGAGAGTGCTGAGCGAGAGAGAGGAATGGTGTTAGTAGTAAGGGTAGTTTAGTCATTTAGGGTATTTTTGGTCTACATTTTACACTTAGGACATTTTGTGGATATATGTTAGCTAATAGGGTAGTTTTGATAAATCTCCCTATATTTTATCAATCTAGTTATTCACTCAAATTAAACGCCTAACTATTTTTTTTATCCCAAATCTTTGGGATTGCTTTTTCCAATAAACGTTGGTTACATTTCTTTATCTTATTTGTACTAGTAACCGGTTTATGAGGGCTTCGCTCGTTAAAGGACTTGACCAAATATCTCATGACACGAACTGACGACATTCATGCAACGCTTGTATGAAAGTACATAAAGCATGAGAAAAAGAATTATCAGATAAATTAACTTTCTCTCCGTACACGGCGTCTGGTTAGGACTCAATGTACACTTTCCTTATATAGAATAATAAAAAAACACATTTCAATCCATGCTATTCTTGGTGTTAACTTTAAGGATTAAATTGGGTAAATAAAATTTATTACCTTCTAAATTAATTGCATTTCACATGCTATTTTTGGTGTTAACTTTAAGGATTAAATTGGGTAAATAAAATTTATTACATCTATATATATATAAAAGCAAAATCATTTTGCCACTTTTTTTTCCATTTTACCCCTTCTCTTTTATTTTATTTAGATTAGTGTTTTTTAACTATTCATTTTTATTTTTTCTCATATTATCAATAATTAATTTTATTTAATTTCATAATAAAATTATATTTATTATTTTATTAATTTATATACTTTATGAAATAAATTTGTTTGTTCTTTTTATTATATTTACATTATTATCTCTTGACTTCATATTTTTATTTTCTCTTTTATTAATATTATCAGTAATGAATTTTTTTAATTTTATTATAAAATCATATTTCTTATTTTATTAATTTACATATTTTATGAAATTATATATAATTAATATTTTTATTATATTTACCTTATTGTCTTTTCACTTCTCATTTTTATTTTTCTTAAGTTATGACATTAGAAATGAATAAAAATGTGGATACAAATATAGTTATATCGATATTTCTTAATTTTTCTTTTATTCAAATTATCAATAATTTTTTTTTAAATTCCATTTAAAGTTTTATTTATTATTTTATAATTAATGAAAAATATGTATATTTTTAGTATATTTATTTTATTGTCTTTTCATTTTTTTCATTTTATTTTATCTTAAACTATGACACAATAAATGAATAAAAAAAATATTCAAATATAGTTATATTTATTATTTTTTAAGTTTTTTTCATATCATCAATAATTAATTTTCTTTAATTTAATTTATAAAATTATATTCATTATTTTGATTATAAATATATAATTTATTATCATTAAATATAAGTTATTATTATATATAGATACAAATTAATAAATTCATTAAAGATATAATAATTAGGTAGTGGGGAGTGGGGAAATAAATAGTCTCAATAAATCATTAAATAAATTTGTATTAAATAAACCATTATAAACTTAATAAAATGTAAATAAGAAATATATTTCACATATGTGCAAAAAAAAACTAATTAAATATTTTGAAGTCGAATTGCAACTTAAAAAAATTAGAAAATACGAACCCTAAATTAATTAGGTAATCTTCAAATCGAATAATATGTAATAAGCAATTTTTTATGTTTTTGTTACATTAAAAAGAGAAACTAATACTCTTTTCGTTTTTTAAAAAGATACATCTTTTGCAAATTTATTACCTTCCACATAAACATCCACTTTCTATTTTTAGATATGGTTTAACGTCTAATAACATTTTTTTTGGGTCTCAATCTCCATTATCATTCAAATCAATTATATTTTAACATTTAATAACACATTTTTGTGGGTCCTAACACACTACCATTTAAATTAACTATATTTTAATACTTAATAACATTTTTTTGTGAGTCTCGATTTTAATACCACTCAATTCAACTACATTTTGTTAAAATTTGTATCGCATCAAAGATTCAAATGGTATATGTTTTTATAAAACGGATGGAGTATATAATAACCTATTTATAATCTTTAAAAATATAATATATAGGCTTAATACTTATCATATATAATAAGATAACTTTTATTTAGATTATTTGATTTTATTAAACATTATTAAAATTATCTATATTTTAAAATGATGAAATTATATACTGCAAAAATAATTTTCCGTGCAATTGCACGGGTAAAAATACTAGTTCTAAATTAATTGCATTTCCTATGCAAATTGACATTAACGACGTCGCTTACAAAACCAATTCTTCCATCTCAAAAATTAATTATGCATGTAATTCTCAATTGAATAGAGTTTATCTAATCGTTTATAGTTAATAATTTATTACTTAAGTATTTACATGCAATAATTTTATAGAAAATAAGCTATAAAATTTATCCTCACTAGTGTTTATTAATTAAGTATTGTTATATGTACATGTAAGCATTACTATATACAAATTTAAACAATTTTTTAAAATCAAACTCTGGTGTAACTTTGTAAGCAATATGATACACTAAATTAAGCACTAACATAGACTCATACGAGCATCATTAAATCTTATTATGATTGATTAATTGTAATTAGAATTAATACAGCCTAATTACAATTAATAATTGACGATATGAATCAACAAATATTATAATATACTCGAATCTACAAAATTTAACTAAAGATAATATCTAATGACAATGCTTAATTACAATGAACCAATGCTTAAATCACTATGATATAATGCATATGAAAACAATAAATATTCAAAGCTTGAATATTAATAAATCCTAATGCATATTAATAAAACAAACAAAGAATAGTGGATTAAAATAATTAAGCAAATAAAAAATATATGTAATGTTCAAGAAATTCTATAATTTAAAGAAATTAGGAGTTACAAATATTTACTAAATGATCGGCATCTAAATATTGAATTGCAATAAATGGATATATATAAATAATTTAATAACAACCATAAATATAAATAAATGAATGATTGTGATTGGTTCTTAGTTATAACATTCATAGACATAAATAAATAAATTATTGTGATTGGTTCTTAGTTTACTCCTATAAATTTGTTTATTTATTTAAATCCTCCTCTATATGATTATGCTCCATAGGTATGCATGTATATAAAGGAGCACCATATTCTGCACGTCTAATGCCTCTTATTAATAAATGTACACCCAACAAGGAATTTGATGTTGTTTTCTCTAATTGCAAACGTGAGTACATGACCAAGGCAGAAAAGAGTGTTCCCACTCGCATTCTTCAAATTTTTATTTCAATTATATGTTTTATGATTATATTTTATCCATATATTTAATTTTATGAAAACACAGAACAACATATAGTTTAACCCAACTACAAACATCAGTCCATCTATTACTCTCTTTTAAAAACATATAAAATTTTATAACCATAGTTTTTTATGGCAAAAGTTGTGGCCCGAGCTCCGAACGTGGTAATAAGGGAACTCTTTTCGATCACTCTAGACATATGTTAATACATTCATTTTAATCTCACCCTTTTCTTATGATTGAAATATAGGGGGAAATAATAATTTTGACACGGGCCTAATGTTTAATAGCGGACGGACGTGCTAATCACATTTGCTACCAAACAAGACCTCATGATAATATTAAAATAATGAAGGTGACGTTTACTTTGCATAATAAGAAAGATTGATAAAATTAATCCAAACTAATTCAATATTTATTTTGATGGATAAATGATAAATTACTTGATTTTGAATTAACTTAATAATTTTATCATTCAAATAATCAATCATATGTTTAATTAATCTAACTAATCACTTAAAGTAAACGACATCAGGTGATATACTCGTACTCCTTACCTTCCATTGGCATGATTGAGAAGCACAACAAAGAGAGATCAACTATATGCGCAGAAATGATTGAAGCTAACATTGAAACAATTAATATTTGTGTGAAAATTTCTCACGATTGTAGTAGAGAATTAAATATGACTGCGCACATGAATAGCCGATTTTTTTTTAATCATTTCTCACATAAATATGATCCAAAACGTTGACGTATATAACGTAAGGTCGTAAGCATGCATTTAACAATATTTTCGTTATTCCGACACGTGTATTTAAATGTTTAATATTTTCATACAGTTTCATTCTGCTCCTTTATGAAAAGTGATTAAATTATTCGATCTAAGAGGTGAAAAAAGCGAATAAAATTATAGCTATAATATCTACGTCAGCTTTTTATTTGAATACAGATAAAACGAATCGCTTTCTAGATGATCCTTTTAGGAGAGTGATTCTGACAATCTTTATAATTGTTTCGTTCTTTATTTATATTTCAGAAGATTCTAAGGAAAATAATTTTGTTTCCGCCGAGTTAAAACAATAGGCCGATGCCTGTAGTAAACTAAAATTATCGCTAAATAGTTATCATCCTCCAAATTTTTTTTTTTTAAATATTTGAATGATAAAGTGGAATATCTATATGCTTCAATAGCAACATAAAATATTTTTAGATAGCAAAGTAGAAAAAAAAAAAAAAACGCTTAGATTTTCAAAAGTGAAATCTAGTATTATCCCAATACGAACCTCGTCATAAATAGAAAAGAATAAGAACAAAAAAGGAAAACCGTCGACGAAGGGGTAATATAGTGATTTGAATACAGAACCCGGATGACGCTCAACTAAAACAGGGTTAATTTCGTAATACCCCACCACCATCACCACCGCCACCCCAACCTCCGCTCTTCTCCGATATCAAGAATTCCCGCCCCGCGCATCCTTCTCTTCTTATGTTTTTGGTCTCTGTCTCAGCAATTTCTCATTTAATTCGACAACGCTTTCCTTGCTGTATAGGTTGTAAGAGCATGTGAATTGCGTAAACTATTTGTCATCACTCGTTGCTTTTCCTTGTCCACTTTCACCAAATTCATTTCGCCGCTCCTTAACCCCTTGCTATATCCCTCACTCAATTCTTGTCACCTTTCACTATTATCTCGCTCTCTTCATTTTTGCTTTATATTCTCTACAAATCATACGCTGCATTAAGTGTTTCTGTAGCTGAACAACATTCTCACTAATGGATGCTGAGACCGACGACGCGAAAGGGAGGAGCGCTAAAGTGGAGTTTGAAATAGATCTAAACGAGATGCCAGTCGACGACGCTTTATCGCGTGCTTCCGTCTGCGTGGTTTGCCGCAAAGGGGTTCCAGTCGGGAAGGTTCCCGATAAAGTGACGGGCGAGCAACGCGAGGAGAGCAAGTGCTTCCGGTGCTTGCTCAAGAGCGACATCGGCACTGGAAGCGAGGCGGGTCGGCGCGATATCAATGCCTCGCCTTCACTCGAGGCGGAGGACGGCGACGTTGTCACTGGTGGGGGCAGGTATGAATTTTACTTTGCTCACCCCTTTTTTTCTTTTGAAGTCAATCCTTTCCATTCATGTTGTTTATGCAATGCTCGACTTTGGTTCTTGTTCTCTCATTTTGTTATGATCCGCCTTTAGGATTTATGTAAACCTCTTTGTTTTATCTTTTCTGGGTTTCTTTGTTATGCTTATCTTTCTCGCTTCTAGTTTTTGGCTTAACGCACGCTCGTCTTTATGTATTAAAACCTTCTCTTTTTGTCTTTTTAAACAAAATTTGTGGCAACTGATTATGCTTAGTGTGCGTGTTACACATTAGCTGGCTAACTGTATCAATGTGCATACGGTAGAATAGTTTTTGAAACTTAAAATTTTGTAAAGCTTGAGCTTTTGAAGTTAACAACTATAGCTGAAACGTTCGGCACCGGAGAATAACCATGTCTGAAATATCAAATGCGGCTGGAGTAAATCCTATGTAGGTGGATGCAAGTTTTGACATTTTTAACTTATTACGTGAGCACTGAGCAGGAATGGCAATTAGCATTCTTTAAATCTTGTAAATGAATTTCCATATGTGACGAAGCAAAAATATTCTAGCCTTATGCATTCTTCTCATCTTTTCGAATCATATATTTGCAATCTCGGTCTCTTCTGATTTTTCAGGCTCCCTTACTTTCAATTTAAATGTGGATCCTAACAATTTAACTATTTTCGTTTATTATAATGTTATAAGGCAAAAAGAGTTCCCATTGTGATCCATATATGTTCCATGCAAGTCAAATTTAACCATGATAGCTGAATAAGAATCTAGAAGAGGTTATCTCCCATATATCCGGATTACTCTTACAGTTTCCATTTTTATTGACAAGGTCCCACAAGTGACCTATCAGGGGGGGATGGAAGGGGGACTGGTGTAGGCTAAAGCCTACCCAAAGTTCTTTTCTTCAACAGATATGTATTTGTAATTATGTGAAAAACATTTGTTAATTTCACATAGTCTCTCCTCTCTTTTTGTTGTCGTACTAAATTCATGGAGAGACGTTATCGGGAATTGGTCGGGATAGAACAGAAAATGATAATTTTGGATCTAGGTGCCACGTGCCACTGCCTCCGGGGATAAATACCAGTACGTGGAATAATAGATTACGAGTTAGAGGGCATAACCGTATAAGACAAATAAATGGTCAAAACATTAATGAAAAAGCGAGGTTCTGAATTTAAAAGAGTGCTCATGTTTTAATAAGTGAAAATTCTACATTTAACCTTTTCCTTTTAAATGCAACCAACCTCATCTAATAAGTAAAATTCTCTAGTGTAAACAATGTGGACCTCCTTTTACATATTTTAGAAATCTACAATTTGTTTTCAATCTCTTTCAGTACAAACTAGACATCTGTATTTTTTTGTGCCCTGGAGCAGTGAAGCTTATTCTTCAAAAAAAAATTCAACCAATACAGGTCTTCTCTTTTCTTTTTATCTTTCAAATTGAATATCAAAATCTCTTTGGTTTTTAGCTTAATTTTAGGTTTTAATTTGGTATTTTGTAGATTATAATTGTGCAGGACGTTCAGGAATTTTAATTAAAAATATGAGTTAAGGATGTTTTATTCCATACCATTACGATATGAAAAAATGTACATTATAAATCATGAAACTTTAGTTTACACTTCTAGATAATTGAGCGTTACTTTAAAACAGTTCGTAGTGATGATTCTTCTCTTTCTCCCATTCCCAATGAACATGTCGTCGATTTAGTGGAAAATCGGTCCCATGATAAGTTGAATTATACTTATAATGTTGGTGATCCAAAATTGCGAGACTGCGAAAACCATTTGAAGATTTGGATGTTGCTATGTCTTTAATTCAGTTGTCATTGCTTTCTCAAACAAATACTACAAATTTCTTGGTCATTTTGATTCATTGGAACAATTTTACCGTATAAAACATTTAAACCTTTTTATATATTATAGTATATTTTTGTTTAGTATATTTATTTGAATATATATCAATATATATATATATATATATATATATATTTGAAAGTAGTATAGTCCCTGCATTATAATTTCCTGACTACACCCATGGACCTAAGCACATGGAAAATAAAAGGTAAATATTTGTTTTGCCCATTCCACATCTCCAATACTTTAAAGTCTAATGATATTGAGGAGCTAATGTGAAAGGAGGTATAATAGCTCACCTTCCTGACCATCAATCCCGATCTCCGTTGAAGTTGTAGAAAGGGAAAGGGAGAAAGAAGGGGGAGTTGGGATGTTTTGGGCACTTCCCCTCCTCCTTTATATGGTAGTGTTTTCCAACATTGCTTATGAAGTTGGCTACACATAACTTCTTTAGCCCAAAACTTTGATTAGTGACTAGTGAGACTCCAAAAGCTATTCCGTTTGGGCCAAGGAACGTTGATTGCGCAGTTGTGACTTGTGAATATATCATTGGAGACTAAATTTCCTATTTAACATTTTTATAACATGCTCTTAGAAATACATAGATATTTCCTTGGATTGGCTATTTAATTTTATATTACATAGTGATCTACTATTGCCTATTTTTCGATTTAGCTACACACCAGTTTTGGATATAAATTTTTTAGGAATAATTGTAACCTCCGTTAGTAATTCTTAGCATGGATTTTCACCCTTGATTGGCATAGGTCTGACCTGATTGGTAGCATATTTTTGACCTTTTAGCTGTTTAGTTCATAATGAACATGATTGACATATGAGTTGCATTTGATAGTCCGTAACCTGCCCTAATTTTTTCTGTCCATGTTAGTCCTGAACGCTATGCTGCAACTATTTGTCGATTAGCTAGACCTGCCTTCTCTCAGACATGTACTCTTTTGCTTCTACAAATATCACTAGTTAGTTCTCATACACGAATCTCGTAAAATGCCCTTTTATTTCAAAAGAACTGTTTGATTAATCAGCTTCTCATTTTATGGAATGCCACAGTCCCTTTTGATGTAAACGTGCATCTTCTCCATGTGAACATGAGCTATTTATGCTAAGGAATCTCCCAATGACTAAAACAGAAAAATCTCTTTCCATTGTTCTTTTTGTACCCAAATCTACTCTATTTAAATCTTCATTTTCTTCTCAGTTCAATTGCTAAATGCTGAGGTAATCCTTTTGTCTTCATTCACTATTTTGCACATGTCATGGACAACAACACCCTTCTTTTGTCTATATATTTGATTTCTGAGCAGAGCGAAAGTTTGAGGATTACGTTGGCATGAAAAAAAAAGGACTTGTATCTGTTCATATGCTTTGAACATCTACTTCTGACACGTGCCCTAAGTTTCCATTATGGAAACAATATTTATTTCTGAACCTTGTCTGTGTATAAAGCTCAATCTTTGCCTTGAAATGACTGAGAGATGAGCTCCATTATGGAAACTTTTTTGTCATGCTTACTTTTATTTTTCTTTTACTATGTTGCATTTGTTAAATGGCCTTAAGGGTATGCTATTAACATAAAGAGTGAGAAAGCTGATGCATTTTTTTTCCCAGGGATCGGGTGGGGTTAGTTTAAGGTTTTGAATGTTCCGGGATGTGTTTCATTAGTATACTATATATTTATTTTCTTCAGCGAATATATATAAAACACTTCTTTTAGTGCTGGACCAATCTAGTTGAACCACATTAAACTTTTGTCATTTCCATGTAATTCTTATCTGCAGAGTACAGGCGTATGCCCATTCTTCTTTCTTTAACCATCATATGATTACAAGGAAATTAAATCCTATGCTGGACTGTATTGAGCGTGATCTTCCAAAGACCTCACCCATTGCAGTAGATTCTGCACATTCTGGATTGCGAGATGGATTGCTGCAAAAAGTGCATTCTGACGGAAACATGGGAGCAATTCACAAAGAATCTGCATTTGTTGCACGTCTGCATGCTAGTCATGCTCAACTGGAGTTTCCTTCCGCTAGTACAAATGTGTTGTATCTACAAACCCTTAGAGAATATATTTCTGAAAGATCAGGTACTTTAGGAGAAGGTTGGCATGTCGAATTTGAATTTTGTGACAAAAGGTATAAAACCTCTGCTGTTTATATTGCACCTGATGGCGGTAGATTCAGATCTATGGAAGATGTTGCCTTTTACTTTGGCCTATCTTCACGGCATAAGTATTTGGAGAATGATAATGCAAGTACAGAGTCTGCCTTCATTCGGAGTGGGATGAAGATTGATTCAAAAAAGGAGTCACCAGCTATTCTGACAGCACAAGACTGCAGACCAAGGCAGGCGTCGAGGGCCAGGAAGAACCAGCGTATTTCGTCCCTCTTAGGGGTCAATAATTGTCCTGAAATTAATTATAACAAGAGTATAAGGGAATTGGGCTCTTCAGAACAAGGTGGTCTTCATGATGGTATTGCTGTAAGTGTCTTTTCAAACTACAGTCGGAACTTACAAAATCTGCTCTCTTTCATGTCTCCGTTATGTTTAATCTTGTTTGCCTGTGTATCTGCTATATTTGTTATTTATGATTAAAAAAATTAATGCCACAAGAACCAACTGAATGCAACTCTGTATGCATATTCTTTGGTGGTTGACTTTGAAGCCAAAAAAGGGAGCTATGGAGACTGGTAGTCTTCCTTAAGCTAGCAGTTATTTCTTCAACTTTGCATTCTATGCCTTCCAGAGCTGATGAAGTTGATCCCCAAATAGCTGCAACATTTAGAAGTAGTTTTCTTACATTGTTTTGATATCTGATTGTCAGCTTCGAAAATATCATTTCTACTAGTTCAGCTTGATCTCATGGCATAACATAATCATTACTGTTTTTGTAACTGTGATCTTGGTATGCATCTCCTGTTGACATATATATCCTCTATTTCCCAGGCTGGCTTCCCAGTTCAGTATCATGACTTCTGTCTTGTATCAGCTGGAAATATTGATCCACGACCATCATACCACAACACAAACCAAATCTGGCCTGTAGGATACAGATGTAGCTGGCATGATAGGATTACCGGGTCTCTCTTTTTATGTGATGTTGCAGATGGCGGTGATAGTGGCCCAATTTTTAAAGTTAAAAGATTCCCATGCACCATGCAGTCAATACCAGTTGGCTCAACTATCCTTGTAAAGAAGAAAGCAGGTTCCTGCAAAGGTGATGACATTGAGGGTTTAAATGATTTGGCCACATTCCAGGTGGTTGATGATGATAGCATGTCTACAGTTACCCCGCTAAATGAAGAAACAGCCCCATGTCTAAACAAATTTCTCTCTACATTAAAGAGAAAAAAGGAGGTTCATAATACCCAGGAAGATAATTCTTCAAATTCAAATTTAAAAGTATTACCTCAGAGACCTGGAAATCTAGTAAGTGGTACTGTAGGAGTGACTGATATCATAGGGGAATTTCAAGTTGAGGGCAGGTCAATATCATCTGTGTGGGAAAAAGTTTCTCAAACTTTCTTGTATGCTTTCCGTGAGATGTACAAAAAAATGGGTGCAATTAAGTTTTTCTGCAGTCATGATGTGTATGGAATAAATAATGAAAACCTTGATGGTGCTGATTCTTTATCAAGATATTGCTATTTTGAAGGACTTGCTAGCATCCCTCCATTGGTTCGGAGTGACGATGAGCTTAACATGGCCTCTGAAATTCTTTCGGCATGGTTGAAGCAGGACAGGTTTGGTCTTGGGGAAGATTTTGTTCAAGAAATTATAGAACAGCTTCCTCAAGTTACTGCATGTTCAGAGTATGAAAAACTGAATGAAAGAAAGCAGAATTCATGCCTAAAAACTGTTGGAAGTGGGTTTCTGCAGGTTGAACAGAAGGCCAACAATGCCTCTGAAATTTCTAAGAGATCTCTGCTAAAATTGGGCGAGACTGAAGATAATTTAAAAAGGGATCCCTGTCCTCCAGGCGAGCAACTTAATTCAAGGCTCCCTTCGTACTTGATGGGAGATGCTCTGCAGGTTCAACACAGTCTTCTACTCTGTTCTTAAATTTATGTTTTGCATGCTTATATTTATAAGTGTCTTTTTTCAGGTTTGGGAGTTAGCCTGGCGCTTCTTAGAGGTGCTAGGGCTTGGGAAGCCTTTCACTTTTCAGGAACTTGAATCCGAGCTTATAAACCCAATGTTAGATAGCTACCCTTTGGATCCAAGACATGAAACTGTTGGGACTGGAGATGGTGCTTCCTCCTGTTTTGAGAAGGTTTCTCAAGCTGGTTCAGCTTGTATTGATAGATGTACCGGTCTTCTTTTGGCTAAGGTTCTTTGCTCGCTGCTGAAACTGCTTGTTACTGAGCTGTTGTCCAAAGCAGCAGTATTTGTTCGGCCTTATCTTGATGCTGGAGAGTCTAAATCTAAGAGAGGCCGGAAAAAAGATTTGGACTGGTTGACCGAGTTAAAGAAAACCAAACTTGATATGCTGCCCATTAATGAACTTACATGGCACGAAATTGCTCGTCTGTATATTTTAGCTGTGTTGTCCATGGAAGGTAATCTTGATTCTGCAGAGATTGTGAGCCGTGGAAGTGGAAAAGTTTTCCATTGCTTAAGAGGTGATGGTGGGGTTCTTTGTAGATCTCCAACTGGCATAGCTGCATTGGAGGGAGATGCGATGGTAGACACTGTCATTTACTTTGGACTGTTTTGATGCTTATAACTTTAATTGTCCAGTGGATGACATTCGAGAATCTTGGACTTTTATGCTAATGCATTTTCATTTATTTTCACTACTTTGTTATGTTTATAGTTCTATGATTATGACAGAAGGTAAAAACCTGTAATATGTCATGATGCTACACAAAAAGGAAAATGAGCACTAATCTCAAAGGTAGAGTAAGTTACAGGAAGAAAAAGTGGTTGATATGAAGTCATGCTATTTAAGTTTGGGTCAGATCACAATCTCCAAAGAATTGCTTACGTTCCCTACCTCTGTAATCTGGAATAAAATTGGGGTTTTAATTTCATATATATGTGATTGTCAAATGTGACTTTCCTACAAATGTTTGCTGGAAACTTATTCACATTCTCTCATTGTTATATATAAATATGTTTGACTAATAATTGTATTGTATTTATTCTGCAGGTTCTTGCCAATGCTATGAAGGAGATATTTGGTTCGTTGAAGACTAAAAATGACATTGTAAGTGTATGTCAGGGAGAGTCTGATGCCAATGGTGCTCAAATGATAGAGGTGAAGGATGGTGTTATTCCTGAGTGGGCTCGTGTGCTTGAACCTGTCAGAAAGTTACCTACTAATGTTGGAGCCCGAATCCGGAATTGCATCCATGGAGCTTTGGCTAGAAATCCTCCTGAATGGGCTAAACAGGAATTGGAACAGTCCATTAGTAAGGAAGTGTACAAAGGAAATGCAGCTGGACCAACCAAGGTGATATCTTTATAATATATGCTTTAACTTTGATACAATATAAGGAGGTCTTGTAAAATATACACGAGAATATAATTTGAATTAAATCTGCACTGCTGTTTGAATACAGAAAGCTGTTATCTCAGTCCTTGCAAAAGTTACCAGTGAGAATCCACTCCTGAAGGCTGAAAAAAAAGAAAAGATAAAGATCAAGACCAATACGGCTGATCTTATTACTAAACAATGTCGTATTGTTCTACGACGTGCTGCTGCTTCAGATGAAGATAAAGTCTTCTGCAATCTACTACGAAGAATCATTTTGAATCCCAATGATAATGATGATGGAGGGCTTCTTGGCTATCCTGCAATGCTGTCTCGTCCTTTAGACTTTAGAACTATTGATATCAGATTGGCTGCTGGTGCTTATGCTGGTTCACATGAAGCTTTTGTTGATGATGTTCGTGAGGTGTGTGATATACTTATGGCATTACTCTATCCTTTATCCCCATTACTGTTTTTGATACTGAGTTACATGTAGAGCCACATTCCTTTTATAATGCTTCCTCAATTGATAAACAGTTTGCCTGGGATTCTTTCAGGCCTACTGCATGCTTGCACTTCTATTTTAGCAAATTCATTCTTCTTGATATGGAAGCCTAAGACTCTTTTATTACTCAAAAGACAATTCTAGTCTTTCTTGAAGTAAATTTTCTTTTTTGTATCTTTCATTTTCTTTACAAAATCAAATAGTTTCTGAAATATTTTCATGAAAGTGCTGGGCCTAATTAGCAAATGCTTGTAAAAGTTCCCAAATGCGAGTTCAACCATTTTTACATGACTAATATATAGCACAAAATAAGAAGTCCAAAACTCCATCTATTTTTCTTCCTCTCAGCTCTTAATTTTGTGTGATATCAAATGACATTGATTGTAGCAACTCTTTTTGGGCCGTTCTTCGTTTCTATCAGTATCTGGATTCAAAAGATAATTGTATAATTTATGAAAAGATTGACATCGTTCCTGTCATTTACATGTTCGTTATCTAGAAACTCAATCATTTTATGAATATATAAGTTCCTCCTTTGGCCTAGGCAGCAATGGTGGTGGGTGACAATGACATTCATGTTATGAAGAACTTATTTTCCACTTTAGGTTCTCAAATGGTTAGATAAAACTGAGCAGCTCATGATAGCTTGATTCTTTTTTTATAACTATATCTACTGAAAGATTATTCAGTTATGAGATTATACTATGTTTGCCATAGATGTGGGGAAATTAGTTGGTCCAAGAAGCATCTGTTATTTCTGATGAATTAGATTAGAATCTGACTCCTAAGAACACTATTCCTTTGTTCATCCCTTGGACTTTGAAATTTCTTTTTTTTGACTTTTGTTTTCTATAGGTTTGGCGCAACATACATACTGCATATGGTGATCGATCTGATTTGGTTGATGTGGCTCAGGAATCGTCTAAAAAGTTTGAAGATTTGTATGAGAAAGAGGTTGATCTGCTACTCTATGAGTGCACGTGTGTTCCTTGATAATTTTTGTTCATATTTTATAGTAATATGAATTAGGGTTTGCTTCAGAGACAAGTCTTTCCCTTTTCTGTCTGTTCAAGAACTCTAAGCATTTGACCACGGCAAATTTATTGATCTTTTGTATCTGACATTCTCAGCATTGTTGGTTGGGATGCAAGCATGCTTGTTAAATGAACAAAACTGCATATTGTGATATGTTCAATGAAACTAAGGTTACATGATCCTGGTGAAGTGTGGATCTTGTCATTTCCCAAAGTCTGTTGGTAGTTGGCAATTCATTATTGATGCTGAAATGAGCCTTTAAATGGATTATTTGTTCTGATAAAACTGAAGCTTAACTTTACCACCTTCTTATACAGTTTATTTTGGCTGTATCTTAAGCTATATGTGCTGATGTGTGTAGTTTTCCAGTCATTAACAGCGACCCAGGGTTGAATTCTACCAGAGTATAGGGTTCATTTTTGATCTGTTCTTTACTGAACTTTACATGCTTGTGAATTTACAGGTTCTGACTTTTGTCCAAAAAATGGCTGATGTTAAAGATTCAAGTGCCGATGCACTGAAAGAGAGAGATGATTTGCTTGTCCAGGTGTGCAATAGTGCACTTCCCCGAGCTCCTTGGGATGAAGGATTATGTAAAGTCTGTAGAATGGATAAAGATGAGGACAATGTTCTGTCGTGTGATAGATGTGATTCTAAGTATCATAGATATTGCTTGGACCCTCCACTTCTAAGAATTCCAGAAGGAAACTGGGATTGCCCTTCCTGTGTTACTGGTCAGTCTCTTCCTTACAGTACTTCCTACGGGTCAGTCTCAAATCAATACAGGAGTAAAAGAAATCTTGGTGAACTCTCATGCAAATTTTTGGAAGAACTGTTACAATTAGCAAAATTGATGGAGGTGAAAGAACATTGGGAATTCACAGTTGAGGAGGTTTGTTCTCAAGATTTTACTGAGTTTGAGTATTTTGTGTGAGAACTAGATATCTGGTGGAACCAACTGGAAAACTGTTGCTGATCACATTTGTCCTCTTTAGCATTTTCCCTTTTTTAACAAACTATTTTTTCTACCACGCGTTATTCAGTACTTACCAATTTCAATAGGCCTTTACCCTTTTATGTGTTACTTATTATTTTATTTTCTGGCAGAGAATATTCTTCTTGAAGTTCTTGTTCGATGAAGCACTAAACTCTGCTACTGTCCGTGACCATATGGAGCAGTGTGCCTCTCGATCTACTGATTTGCAGAATAAATTACGTTATCTCACTTCTGGATTAAAACTTCTGAAAGCTAAGGAAGATATATTTGGTGTAAGCGCTGAAAAAACAAATTCTGGTCTATTTAATATACGTGGAGATCTTAAATCTGATGCATCATATTTCCAGCAGGCTAGTGAAAATATCTCAAGACGAAGTCCATCCGAAAAGGTCAGTTATCTTCTACTCTTCTCTGCTTCCCCTCAACCTGAGTGTGGCACATGTCTAAATGAACAATTTGATTTCTATAACCGGACTAGTTTACCTCCTACAAGGAGCAATGACATTGATGACTTGTTGAATTGAACACAATGGCTGCAGCTTGTGGGTGTCCAAAGTCAACATGAGAAGATCCTTGTCAAAGGCCAACCATCAGGAGGACATAACTGGCGAAATGAGACTCCCGTTGTCATTCAGCAGCAGCAAAGCGAACAAGGGCATACCAATGTTCTGAATAATGAACAAGGTTCTCTCTTTTCTACCACTCAGTTACCGCCTCGTCATAATTTCTCCAGCTCCACTTTCGACCACAAGACAGCGCTTGTTCCACCTCCAGCTGTCAGTTCAGTGCACGAATCTGTTGGCCATCAGTGTCCCGACCAAGCAGATATGCTTCCATCACAAGGTCATGGCTTGAAGGCCTTTACTGTTAAGAATGAAATTACTAATCTGCTGGACATAGTTGCCAACACAGAACTGGAACTAGTCAAGTTTTCTCTTCGGATGGATTTCTTGGGGAGAGATTCTAATGGCAGAATATACTGGGCATATTACTATCCTGGTGCTAGGCCATGGATAGTAGCTTGTGGGGATGCAGTATCCAAGGAGAGGTGTCCTGGAGATTATGCAAGCATTGCTGATTCTGACAAGTGGATGTTTTATGAATCTGAAGGTGAAATTGAGCAACTAGTTGGATGGCTGAGGGAGAATAATAATGTCAGGGAGAAAGAATTAAGGGATTCCATTTCACAATTTCAAGCTAACAAATTGAAAGACTCGGAATATAACGTAGATCACATTCTAAACAAAAGAGAAATAAGCCAAGAGGGAATAAAAACTTTATCTGCTGACTTTTCAGCTACTAAGGCGAGTGCATTGGAGAAAAAGTTGGGTCCTGGCAAGAGGATCGAGGCACCAGCTATTCTTCAGAATCTTGTTATGGGACCAAATCAAAGTGGTAGAACGTATAGATGTAAATGCCTGGAGCTGGTATGGCCTTCTAGAGACCATTGCGGTTCTTGTCATCGGAATTTTTCTACCTCTGAGGAACTAAAACAACATGCCAAAGAAAACTGGAATGCAAGGGCAACTGGCTCTAAGAGAAGCCAGGCAGCTGTAGATATCACTAAATGCAAGAAGGCAAAATGTCTCATTAGTAGTGCCATCCCTCAAAGATCACCAAGTGTGAAACAAACTGATAAGGTTACTTCTGTTGAATGCTACAATGCTGATTGCCCATTTAATTTTGAGGAGACTATGACAAGGTTCATCGTGCCTAGCTCAGTCAAGGATGGGATAAATGGCATAGGGCTTGTTGGCAGTAGTGGAATCCCTTCCCTTTTTGCCGGCAAGTCCCCTTATCCAGATGATTCTGCTTTAGCATTAGGCCTTGGAAGAACAAATGAGGCTAGTTCAAGGCCTATAGATTTAAGACGTAAACAGCTGAATGCTGAACCCAGCGATGTGATCAGCAGGGGCTTTAAAGGCTCAAATAGGTCATCGAGATCTGCAGAAAAAGGTCTATCTGACAAATTATCTATTGCTGGGAGATTGAAATCCGTATTGACGAGTGAGAGGGATCATCAAGTTACGTCAGTGAAGGACAAAAGTTCACGAACTGGATTGTCAAAAAGCACAATAATTCGTGAATCTTCATCGAGGCCATTAGTAGGTAGAGCTTCTAGAATTCTGAAGTTTCTTAAAATTAAACTACTTGATATGGATGCTGCTCTGCCAAAAGACGCTTTTAGAAAATCAAGGTCCAGTCAAGATAGAAGACGTGCATGGCGTAAATTTGTTAAATCTGCAAAATCAATCTATAAGGTTTGGCATGCCTTCTTATTACTTGGATGTCATACCATCTTTATGTTTCTGTTTGATATTTAGGTCAAAAATCGAAAGAGATGATCCATTGTTTCCTCATTTGTGACCTGTGCATTTCTTATTTGACCCTTCTGATCCTCAACATTTTAGATCAAATCTCAGGCAAACTATATGTGCTGATAATCTGCTTTTATAACACTTCTTGAAGCATAGTCTCCTCATTTGTGACGTATCTTTTTTTTGTTTTATTGATCGATTCACACTTCTTTCGAAATGCCGAAGCTTACTTATTTGTCTTTACATTGGATTCACAAATTCTGGTTATTCACAATCCTCATTTTTGTTCCATATTCTCTCGTTTCAGATTATTCAGGCTACAATTGTATTCGAGGACACAATAAAAAGTGAGTACATAAGAAATGATTGGTGGTATTGGTCATCACCTTCAAATGCGGCTAGAATTACGACTCTCTCAGCCCTTGCTCTGCGCATATACTCTCTAGATGCAGCTATCTCCTATGAGGGACCTCTCCCCAGTTCTGCAATGGATGTTTCTGAACCAAACTGTGCAGCAGACAAGGAAGTACATCAAAGTCCAACTCCAGAGAATCTTGTAAAGCCTAGCAGTCCAAAATCGTAGAAGGCGCCCGAGCCAGATACCTCTGAGAATCCAAGAACTAGCAAGCGAAGAAGGGATCTGAATGGTTGAGACATGAAAAGCAAATTTACATTTATCTGCCACTGACGTGGCTATAATTTCCAATAGCTTGGTAACAAATTTTTTTAGGCATGGGGCCCGCTTGACGCATTTCGGTAGACAATATGGTGCCATTTATGTTATACTTTGCCTCAACTGTGATATTTTTTTTATGGAGAATGTGTACATCGATGGAGTTGCGGAGATGAAATGACAGTTTCAGTTTCCTTTCAATAAGTCAGTATACAAGGAAGGTATAGGAAACATATATAAATATACACAACTATCTTGTAAACTCATATCCTTTTAGTTATATATAATTATCTAGTGTTTGGGGCTGATCTTGCTGATGCATGTGAAAGATCAAAGATATGTTGTATAATTTTACATAAGGATAATATTGTTTCTGAGGAATGTGAATTTTGTTTTTTCACATGAGATTTCGAGTAAAATTTCGTCTTCTTTTTCTACTTCTCTTACCGCTCTCTCACCCTCTTTGTATGTATGACATATTATATATAATTATCTAGTGTTTGGGGCTGATCTTGCTTTCATCTTCATAGATTTTAAATCTATGACGATTTCCTGCTGATTTTGGTCATTGGGTGATTGTATGTCTCTCTACAGTCACTAATCAGATTTGTTCAAATTATTACGAAATTCGTCTTACCCATCTTACGTATGCTATTGACCTCAGTTACAACACTTTTGGAGAAATTTAATGTGCTTTCTAGGACGTCTACATTGGTGGCAAATAGGTAGAAAAGTGAAATTTACTTCGCTGGAAGAACAAAACTTCAAGTTAGAGTTTGGGCTACAGTCACTATAGGTGAAATCTGAGCCGATATTATCTGCCCGACCCGAAGCCATATTTGGTTGAATTCGGATTCGAAAATTTGAATTCGGATCTGGGATCCGCTTCGAATTACATAATATCCGCTCATATCTGAAATTTCTCATATTTGTTTGATATTATCCGTATAACAAATTCGAATATCCGAATTTTTTAAATATATTTTATTTATGTTATATATATATATATATATATATATGTAACAATTTCATGTAGGTTGAAGAATAAATGGACACTGATGAGGATTGATTAGGATCCGAGAGTTGAAACCTCCATTTTATGTTCAATAACTATGTTATTTTATTTGCTATCACTTCATGTCAAAATTTGTATGATACACTTGTGATTCTTAAACTTTGCAAACTACTTTTTGATTTTGAATTCTCGAATTATATTTCAAGATGCATATTTCATTATTGCTAGATACTTTGTGTTTAATTGTTTAATTTATTTTATACTTTCTTGATCCTAAAAATTGTACTCCATCCGTCCCATGAATACGAATGTGGTCCTCCTTCCTTTTTACACGCAAACCAATATCTTATTTTGTTTCCCTTTACTTTATTAAATTAACTTTAATACCCTTTGTTTTTTAGTTATAAAATTTGTTAAAAAAGAAAATAGGACTACATTAGTGATTAGTGGGATGTCTCAATCGGGAAAATAGGACTACATTCGTAGGATGTCTCAATCGGGAAAGTATGACCACATTCGTGGGACGGAGGGAGCATTTTTTAATAGATACAAGTCTTATAATTTGTATTAGTTATTCTATTAAATATATTATCCGATTATATTTATTTGAATCCGACCCGAATCCGTACCATATCCGTCCCATGTTCGTATCCCAAATATTCTTAATTCGTATTTGAATCTGGCTTTCCCGTATCCGACTCCAAATTCGAGAAAAAATATGGGTTAAGATACAGGATAAACACTATCCGTTTGTATCTGATCCCTTTTCACCCCTAATAGTCGGCTATAAGAAGGGAAATTGCCTTTCAGATACCTTAGTATTCCTTTGAATGCCAAGAGACTATTTGTTGTGCAATACCAACCTTTACTTGAGAAAATGACTTAGAAGAAAGATCACACATTGGACAGCAAAACTCTTGAGCTATGGAGGGAGGCTGCAGTTGGTGCAAAGTGTCATCTCTGGTATACAAAACTATTGGTGTCAAGTGTTCTATCTCCCCAAGAAAGTAATGACTATCGTAGAAAATTCTCAGAGCCTTGTAGTGTTGGTACCATAGAAGGAGATAGTACTGGTACATACATATTAATACAACTTGTGTTTTTTTGTGATCAATGGGTTGAGGACATGTTCTTCAACTATCCTTTAACGGGTTTGGAAAATTTCAACTGTCCTTATTTACACACTCGGGAATTAAAACCTGCACAACTTTGAAATTCAACATTTGTAAATATGGTAAAGATGGTTTACGTTTTCCTTGATCAACCACTGATCATGCACAACATTTTGAATTTTTAAGAGCATAAAACGATTCTGCTCATCAATTAAGATACTGCACCTGAGATAATATACCCAAAAATACAAATTTATGCCTGCTGCAAATTATTCCATCTCTAACACACGTCAAACGGGATATACCATTAATCAATCTCTATTTATTTTGGTCAGGCTCTGGACTTCGCTGCTGGAGCCAGACCAGTCTCTACCTTCTTGATCTCAAAAATAAGCATTCTCCACATCTTAAGCACAAACATTTCAGCTTCATCATCCAATATAGTTTGGAGCCTCTCAAGCATCTCATTTGCATTGACATGCTCCTGAGTGCTGGACACGATATAGTCCACAAGAGTGACCTCTTCCTCGCCCAAAAAGTCTGTTATCTTCTTTGATACCCATGGTCTCATTCTCTCGTGCAGCACACTCTATAAAATACAAAAGTAAATTCCCTTAGATATTATGCGCATAACCTTTCAATT
Source organism: Leonotis leonurus (assembly GCA_026898415.1). NCBI lineage: Eukaryota > Viridiplantae > Streptophyta > Magnoliopsida > Lamiales > Lamiaceae > Leonotis > Leonotis leonurus. The sequence goes on from JAPKLX010000064.1 coordinate 735,526, forward strand.
ATCAAATCAGTGAAAATATTTCAACTACTCCCTCAAAAAAAGAGGAAAGGAAAGGCAAATATATTTAAGCATTCTTAACAAAAATAGAAAACATTACTAACCACATAACAATTGGTTCCTACAATTTATTCCACACTCGGAATTAATATTACTTATCTTCAAATCTTGACTTTTAAATGAAATTAGCTCTCAGATATTTCAATTTATCAAAGTTTCACTAATTTTCAACAATAGTAGTACCGGGTAAAAATGATTCATGACATCAAAGAGGCATCTAGAGGCTGTCACCTGATCATAGATAGCCCAATTGATCTCATAGGAAAACAGCTCATCTTTGGTCTTTGGGATAGTGTCAATCAACTGCTTAGCATCTAAAAGCTTCTGGTTTTCAGAGGTCTTTGTTCTATTTGATCTTTCTCTCTCATGATTATCTCTTCTGTTCTCCTCGCGGTTGCTATTGTTCTCTTCCCCATGTCTATCACGGTCACGGTGGCCAGATCTCTCATGAGAACGTCTACTTTCTTTTTCTACATCAAGTTTCTCCGCTTTAGGATTAGAAGTTGAAATATGCTTCACAAATTCTGCTGCAGCAGCAATATTGGCTGATGGGGCTTCAGGTGACGAAGATTGAACAGCTTGCTGTTCCTCAGTTGAGTAATCAATTGGAACTAGAGGTCTCATCTTCTTTTCCTTGTGTGCATCCTCATCCTCATCCTCATTAAAAACAGAAGGTACAGCAGTTCGTTTTCCTGATCCTGAGATCCCAAAGCCCAACTTTTTAGTAGGTGCATTGCTATTTTGACGATCATCTGAAGCAGAATTAGACGAATCACTGGTGCCATTCTGCAGAACTCCTTCAGCTGTAATAGAAAAATATAAGTTTAAAGGAGAACCTGATAATAGAATAAGATCACAAGTTAAGGTAGAAGACACACCTTCATAATCCTCAGGACTTGGTTTTAGCTCAGAAGCGTGATCAGCCTTACCCTGGTTTTCAACATTGGCTTCAATTGGCAAAATAGCTTTATCATACCCATTAGCTGGTGCGACGGTTGCAGTTTCCAGAACCTCAAGCTGTTTCTTCTGTCCTTCGTCTATAATTTTAGCTTCTGCTATCTCTTCCTCCTCTCTCAGTCTGTCAGCCAGGTCCTCTTCCTTTTCCCCCTGTCTTCTTTTTCTCTCGTCATCGTTGATCTTGTATTTCCTCTTCTTTCCATACCCATCATCACCATCACGTTCTTGGTCCACAACTTCCCACTTCCTCTCATGTGCCCTATCCTTTTCCCTTTCGCGCTCTTTTTTCCGCCAATGCTCCCTCTCCCTTTCCCTGGATTCCCACTCTTTTTCACGAACTTTATACCTCCGTTCATCTTCCCGACTCCTATATTCTCTCTCCTTCTCCCTTTTAGATCGCTCTTGCTCCCGTTCTCTCTCGTATCTTTCAAGTTCTTTTTCCTTTTCTCTTCTTAGGTCACGGTCTCGGTCCTTGCTTCTTTCATGCTTTCTACTCCTGTAAGGAGAACCAGTAACAGCTCTCTCAACCTCACTAGAGGCTTTGCTCTCAGCAGTCTTCTCATCCTCATTTTTTTCTTCTGTGTCTGCACAATGAAGTATAAGCATTTCATTGATATTTACAATTATAGTGGCATAGAAACAAAGTCACAGTTAGATTATTGGGTTTGAAAGAATTAACATACTATTCTTCACCCCATCTTCTCCTGATTCCCTATCCTTTGACACAGAAGCCTGCTCCGAGTTTGAATTTCCAGGTCCATCTATAACTCTTTGTGGGGGTGGGGGTGGAGGAGGAAGTGGTTTGTTCTTCAGCCGTTCCTCTATCATACCTGTGAGCTTCTCAAGAGCATCACGATCTGCATCTCTGTCTTCATCAGTTACAAGGCCAAAACTCACAGCCTCAGGATTTTCCTTGTTCCTATCACTGTCATCCTTTTTCTGTTCGTCTGAAGAAGGTTCCAAAGATTCTTCAGAGGATTTAATAGCTTTGTCAGTATCAGTGCTCGACTCTTTTGCTTCCCCTTTGTCAGAACCATCAGTAGCAGATTCTTTGCCCTTCGAGCTTTCAACATTTTTCTCTACATAACGCTCAAGATATTTCCGAGTTGTTTGGTTGACATTTAACTGCAGACCCATCAGGTTCACAATAATACAAAATATCAGCTGAAGTTCACGCATCCTTTTAATTTCCATATTTGTGAAGAAAAGTAACTAGTGAAATATACGTAGCATCCAAACTAATGGCAAAAATGTTTTCAGACTCATAATTTAATGTATTTTGATGGTTAAATACCAAGAGAAAAAAAGGAAGTCAAATTGTATGAGATTTCTAATGTAAAGTGTGGCATAAGAAATTAGCATTAAGCATGAACATGGTGATGGCTAACACAACAAAGTAGTAGAAATTAGAAAATTATCAAAACAAAATAATGTGACGGCACATATATGATGTATATGCAATAGAAGGCAATGCAATCATACCATCAACTCTTGTCCATCAACTCTTAGCTTATTTAGAAGTCGCAATGCACGGAGAACTCCTTCAGCAGACTCAAACTCACAAAATCCAAACCCTTTTAAAATTCCAGTGGGATCTTGAGGGCGTTTCCAATTCTTTACAGGTCCACAAAGCTTAAAAAATTGTTAGATGTCAGACTTGATTGACATGAACAAATTGAACCTCATGAGAGATGAGAATAGAAGAGGACAATTGTGCAAGATACTGCAAGGAATATCAAACCTTCAAGAGTGACAGCATAAAATCATTTTCCACAGTAGATGATATCTTCCCAATATAGACAGTCGTCTGTGGCTCCTCTGCTGATGTAATTGGTGGTCTAACAATGGAAGGAATAATTGGACCACGAATTCCAACCAATGGAGGGCGTGCCAATGGCGGCATGACACCAACCAATGGTCGCTGAGGAAATGCTGGCCGAACCATTTGTGCATAAGGAGAAGGATAGCGAAGAACCCCTGCATTAATAGGGCACAAAATCTAGGCAGATGGTCAATAACATGGTAAAAAAATTTACAAATCAACATAGCTTTAAGAAAGCATAAAAAGAACCAACAAGATAAATCAACTGTTACCAAAAATATCAAAGCAATAAGAGATTGCAGCACAGGCATGACAACACTCACGAGCTGAACATATAACCTGAAGGAACGTCAAGAAAATAACATTGGATTTATGAAACAGGAAATGCATGAACAGAGCATACCTTAAGCATCCACTTGCAAATAGAAGGCATGACAAAACTATCCAATTGGAGGCACCATAGATGAAATTTTAATTTGAGAAGTGAGGTTACCAAACCAAATTCTCACTCAAGCCAAAACATTTCAGAAATAAAATTAATATTTAATGGTTTACATTTTAATTACATGAATTGTAAAAAAATCGCATATGAAGATTGTATGGTTAGAAGTTTTTATACCTTGAATGACAGGCATAGCAGCACTCAACTGTTACCACTGTCTGCTGTCGGCAATTCAAAAATTAATATCCCATACAAGGGCTAAACAATCTTATCACTACAATATCAGTTTACTAAGTGACCAGCTTAACCAGAACCCTTTTCATATTGGAAACGGCAACATCACATTTTTCATTCTGTAACGTAAATATTAACCTTTAAAGATACTATTTTTTCTCATTATGTTATTTCTAATGCATTAGACTCATAAATATTACTATACACTCCATTAGAACAAATGCAATAAAAATTAAAGAAATCGAGCAAATAAAAAATATGTGCATACCAACAAAAAGGAGTTGAAGTGTGAGGGATACTCAGTCTCTAATGAAGCCTTCCAAACATTCCCACCGTAATCAATCATGAGACACTGTAGAGAAAACATCCCGTCATCGATACCCCTATTCTGACTAACATGCACCCCTCCATAATCCCTATCCCTTATGTCGCATACGTCCTTTCTGTTAACAAATTATTAAATACAACCTAGTGTGCATAAGGCATAGCAGCACACTTTTTTACCCTTAAAAATCATATCAAGGAACGAGTTAAAATCGAGCTTAGAACTTCATCATGATCATAGTAGATGAATCAGCTAACAACCCAATTTCGTTATCAATTAGTATAAGCTCCAAAACGTTATAACCATTAAAGCCACAAGAAGTGCGTCACTAAAATGTCCAGAGACGGAAAGCTGACAAAAGAGAGAGAGAGAGAGAGAGAGAGAGAAACCCACCCGGAGGCATGGAACCTTGGTGAAGAAGCTGCGGCATACCAGGGTAGCCATTCGGCATAGGCGGCCCGTATCTCATAGGCTGACCGGTCATCATGTAAGGCGGCACCATTACCGGATGCATCGACGCCACTGGGCCGCTCCCAATCGCCGGAGCCGGCACCACCCCCGGCGGTGGGACACTAGGAGCCTGATACGTAACATGTGAGAATTGCGGAGTAGCCGTGCCGGAAGGCAAGGGAACAGGAACCCCAGAAGGGCGGAAGGAAGGGTGTATAGTCGGCGGAGGAGGAGGAGGAGCGAGAACTGTCGGCGGAGGAGGGCCGCTAGGGTTAGGGTTCGGGAATGTGGGATTCGATGTGGTAGATGAATCGGGTTGTGCGGATCGACAATCAGGTTCGGATTGATCAAGGGCAGGGTTGTGGTTGGCGGAGGCTGGTGCGGTGGTTGAATCCGCCATTGCTAGATGATGATTATGTTTTCTGTAAATTGTTATGAATCTAAGACCTTCGTCGATTATGAATCGCAATTCACACTAATTTAGAATGAATTGAGAGAAAAAGAGGACAAAGGATAAAACTAAAGAACGATAATTTTCATTAAGCATGAACGATAATTTGGGGCATGCTATTAGTTAGGGTATCCTATTATTTAATTACAATTCGGTCCTCAAACATTCTTACACATGCCATGCACGTGTTTTAGGAATCATCTCTCTAAGGTGATAGTACCATGCATGCTCCCATGCACATGCTAGTACACATACATTAATTCCTAACAAGCTCTTCCCCTTATTTGTGACTCGTCCCCAAGTAAAAAAGAAAAGAAAAATGAGACTATTGATTGAAAGTCTTCACAAGTCACCTCATCTTCGGAAAAATGTGCCCAATGCACCAAAACTTGCGCTCATGGATGATTGTTAACCTTGACCAGACGTCGGGCTAACAAATTAACTGAATGGAGCATGACTTTGCCTTCGTCATCAAACTCGGGCAGCGTAGCAGTAACTTGGAAAGCAGTCTTAACGCTTCGCTTCAACATACTAACGTGAAAAATGGGATGTATTTTAGCTGTAGGCAGAAGGTCTAACTCATAGGCAGCTCCACCTATGCGTCGAGTGATCAAAAATGATCCAGCAAATCGTGGGCTCAACTTCCAGTTGCGGTGCAATCGTATAGAGTGTTGCCTATATGGCTTGAGCTTGAGGTATACCCAGTCCCCCTCAGCAAATTCTTGAGCACGACGACGTCGATTAGCCGAAGATACCATTCTATCTTGCGCCTTTTGCAGTAACCGACGAAGATGTAGTTGCATATCCTTCTTATCCTCCAATGTTGTTTCCACACCCATAACTTGCGGTGACATGTAAGACTGCAAAGCTAGTGGAGTGGGTTTATAACCATACAAGGCTTCAAAAGGTATGAGTTGAAGCGATGTATGGTATGTTGTGTTGTACCAGAACTCCGCAATTGGCAACCAAAGATTCCACTTCTTAGGCGTATGACTGCACATACATCTGAGATACGTCTCAAGGCATTGATTCACCCTCTCGCTTTGGCCGTCGGTTTGAGGGTGATAGGTAGTGTTAAGGTGGTGTTGCACTCCCAATATCTGAAACAGGTCTTTCCAGAAAAGACTAGTAAAACTCCGATCTCTATCAAAAACAATACTAGCTGGTAGTCCATGCAATTTGTAGATAACATCCAGAAAGATTCGAGCACAATCAACTGCAGTGTAGGGGTGTTTGAGAGCCACAAAGTGTGAATACTTAGTAAAGCGATCAACTATTACCCAAATAGTGTCCTTGTCACTAGATAGAGGAAGGCCTTCAATGAAATCCATTGTTATATGTTGTCAAGCCAGTGCAGGAAGAGGCAAAGGATGAAGAAGACCAGCAGGTCTAGAGGTTTCATGTTTACAAGTTTGACATTCATGGCAAGATGACACCCACTGCTGCACATCAGAACGTAGCTCATGCCAAAAGAAGGTTGATTTGGTCCTTTGAAATGTGACATTAATCCCAGAACGACCCCCATATCCTGAGTTGTGTAAATAATCAATGATTGTGTTCCTCAAACTCCCAGCTTTGCCCACAAATAGTTTTCCTTTATACTTCAAAATACCATCATGATAAGAAAAAACATAAACATTGTAAGGTATTGTGCAACACTCAGCCATGGCCTCTTGTAACATCATCACCTTCATAGCTAGCTATCACCTCAGTCACCCAAGCTGGAATGCAGGTGGTCAATGTTAGAGTTAGAGTTGTGCCTTGACTTTGCTCCCTCCGAGATAAAGCATCAGCTGCTCTATTTTCATGTCCCTTCTTGTATTCAATCTTGTAGTCAAAGCCTAGAAGTTTAGTGAGATATTTGTGTTGTACTGGAGTTGAAATCTTTTGCTCGAGTAAGTATCTTAGGCTCTGGTGGTCAGTTTTAATGATAAACTGACTATGCAACAAATATGCTTTCCATTTCTCATTAGCCATTACAATGGCTAGCAACTCCTTCTCATATGTGGATAGACTTTGATGTTTAGGTGCCAAAGACCTGCGTAGGAAAGCAATATGATGACCCTCTTGCACCAAAACAACACCTATGCCACCATAAGATGCATCAGTCTCCAAGGTGAAAGGCAAAGAGAAGTCAGACAGCTTTAACACTAGAGCATAAAGCATAGCTTGCTTCAGTGACTGGAATGTTGTTGTAGCTTGTGCACTCCACTGGAAAACTCCCTTCTTGGTTAAGTCATTCAGTGGTCTAGATATCACACCATGGTTCTTCACAAATTTTCTGTAATAGTCAGTCAAACCAATGAAGCCTCTTAAAGCCTTTAAAGATTTAGGTTGTGGCCAGTCCACCATAGCTTGAATTTTACTTGAATCAGCAGATACTCCATCCTTGCTAATCACATGCCCCAAATACTCCACTCTTGATTGACCAAAAGAACATTGAGAGAATTTGGCAAACAACTTGTTGAACAAGAGAGACTGAAATACAACCTCCAAATGCTCCAGATGCAACTCCAAATTTCTGTTGTAGACCAAGATGTCATCAAAAAATATCAAGACAAACCTTCCCAAGTATGGTTTGAATACAATATTCATCAAAGGTTGAAATGTTGCTGGAGCGTTGGTGAGTCCAAAGGGCATAACCTTGAACTCATATAGACCACTTGATGACACAAAAGTTGTCTTGTATACATTCTCCTTGTGCATTCGAATCTGGTGGTATCCAGCCCTTACATCAATTTTTGAGAACACTGCAGCCCCTCCTAGCTCATCTAGCAAGTCATCAATGAGAGGAATGGATAAATTATCCTTCACAATGACTGAGTTTAGCCTTCTATAATCCACACATAACCTCCATGTCCTATCTTTCTTCTTAACAAGTAGGACTGGAGAAGAAAAAAAGCTGGTGCTAGGTTGAATTACTCCAGCCTTCAACATCTCTTGCACTAGTTTTTCAATCTCCGTCTCTGTAGGTAAGGACACCTATAAGCATTGAGCTTAAAGGCTGTTGTGTCAGGCTTCAACTGGATCTTACGGTCATGCATCCTGGATGGAGGTAGTTGTGTTGGAGTCTCAAAGATAGACAAGAACTTGGTGAACAGAGGTTGAATAGTTGGAGGTGGTTTGCATTTAGCCACAACCTTGTCAGCAGAGATCATACAAAGACATCCCATGTAGGAGCCTTTGCCTTTCCTCATTGTATTAGAAAATTGTTTTCCAGTCATCATCTTCAAAGAAACCTCCTGCTTGCCTCCTTGCAACACTATTCTCCTCCCATCCTTCACAAAACTAATGTGTTGTGCCATGAAATCAAAAGTGATTGGTCCCATTTGTTTGAGCAAGTCTACTCCCAATACCATGTCACAACCTCCCAACTGTAATATCCTAATGGCCAAGATGAACTTGCATCCACCCATTTCCCACTCCAAATTAGGACATCTAGTAGTGCATTCTAATTTCCACCATCTGCAATAGTTACCATCAATGGATTTGTGTACTCAATCTCACACCCCAACCTATCAGCTGTCATAAAATCTAGAAAGTTGTGTGTGCTTCCAGTATCTACTAGCATTGATACTACATACTTCCCCACTCTCCCCTGCAACTTAATTGTATCTGTGGCCACCTGCCCAGCTAAAGCATTGATTGAAATTTGTGCCTCTCCATCTTCAGACTCCATCTCCTCCATTACCAGTTCACTCTCCTCTTCTTCCCCTTCACACATTATCACAAAAAGCTTCTTACACTTATGCCCCACTTGATATGTTTCATCACAGTTGAAACAAAATTTATTTTTCCTTGTTTCTTCAATTTCAGATGGAGACAACTTCCTAACCTTTGTAGGGAATTTAGTTGTAGGTTGTTGGTTTTCATGGCTCATATTCTTACCTGGGACCTCCACCTTCCTGTTTCCAGCCTCACCTCCTTTATTAAAAAACCTATGTCCCTTCCCAAGAGCTAGCAGTTATAACTCTTGTTGATTAGCTAGTTTCATAGCTAGGTTCAACCTACAAGGGTTAAACATTCTCACAACATTTCCTATTTCATCTTTCAATCCCCCAAATAGCATTCCACAAAATATTCTTCTCCCAAACCCTTATTCCTAGCAGCTATGACTGATTTCAATTCCTCAAATCTTATAATATAGGCTGTAACATCACTATTTTGTCTCAGTTGGTTAAACTGAGTTACAAGGCTCTTTCCATCCTCCTATACAAACATCTCAACCACCATATCTGTAAACTCTTTCCACGAATCAATATCCTCATTTTCAACATATTCAATATACCATAAATCCGCCACTCCCTCCATATACATCGCCGCAGTCATTATCTTGTCATAATCATCCATGGGATTGATCGTAAAATATTTATTACATCTTCTCAACCATTGCAATGGATTATGACCCTAAAACTTGGAAAATCGAGTTTAGGCGATTTACCTCCGGAGCCATTCGAAGTAGGACAACTCCCCTTATCCTTCCAGGCACGAGAACTCTTATCCGCCTCCTCCGATGGTCCTTTCTCCCTATCCTCCCTCCGATTCCTTACGCCAGCAAGTTCCCGACGCAAAACCTCAAACTGAGATTTTATGGCCGCCATTAAAGACTGGTTCAAAGCTTCACTAAGCTCCGCCTTCAGCGTACGACCTAACGATTCTCCCAACTCCGATTGTTATTGCTGCAACTGAGTCAGCTGTAGCTCAATATTGGCAACACGATTTTTCATCCCCGGACGTCTTGGCATGCGGTGAACATGGAGATGGATTTGATACCACTTGTTATGAATCAAGACCTTCGTCGATCATCAATGGCAACTCACACTAATTTAGAATGAATTGAGAGACAAAGAGACAAAGGATAAAACCAAATAAACGATAATTCTCATTAAGCATGAACTTGGATGGTACAACACTGAGTAAGAGCTGTGTATATCAGCTCATACTCTCTAACTAACAATGGCCACGTGGCAAACAACTATTAGCTACGCTATACTATTATTTAATTACAATCCAGTCCTCAAACATTCCCACACATGCCATGCACGTGTTCTACGGATCAACTCTCTAAGGTTATAGTACCATGCATGCTCACGTGCACATGATACAGTAGTACACACACCCTAATTCCTAACATAAATCCAGTTCTGGCTTCCGGGGGCTTCCACTGACTAAGATTTCTCAGTCCTAAAATGGGTTTTTGTAAAGATTTATTCAAGGCGCTGATGTGTAAGGTCCTCGTTGGTATCTTATAATGTGAAAATAATTATTCCAAATATAAATAAAATTAAGAATAGGAACATAAACATAAAACTGAATGCAAGAAAAAGCATTGTTGTAAGCAAAGGCGAAATAAATAAATAAAAACAATAAATAAATAAATATCGTAATTTGGAAACCAATTTTCAACAATTTATGAAATACAACGACGACAACGCACATCTGCAATTGACGCCACTGTGCTGAATTGAATAATTCGTACTGAACACATCCCATTTTAACTTTTCCTATTATTGATGCAGCTTCTCCATAATCTCTCTCTCTTACTACCTACACTCACAGTCACCGCACTTGAATTCCATCCCTACCGCGCAACCAATACATACACATACGTGGAGGAGAAAAAAGAGAGAGCTTGAAGAACTTGACTTCAATAAGCTACTGGACAGAGACGACGAGCTTCCTGATGACGTGGAAAATTCACTCAAGGCTCTTTCTCAGGAAAACCTCACCGACAAGATTTCTAAGCATAGAACGTTCCCAGCGTCCAATTTTCCCGACAAGGAAGAGAAATTGGGGATTCAATTAAAGAAGCTAGAAGTGGAATTGTTGCCTCGAACAAGTCTTGAAAAGGTTGGAGATTTTAGATGGTTCCCTCGTAGTTTTGCTATTGCCTGGTTAACGAGGCTTGTGTGAGTTGCGGGTTTATAATTGACAAGGGCAAGAAGTTGAGAATTCAATTAAATAAGCTAGAAATGGAATTATTGTGTCGAACAAGTTTTGAGAAGGTTGGTGATTTTTTGAGGATCCCTTCATAGTTTCTTTATTTTATCTGGGTGCGGAAGGTTTGGTGATTTGCGTAAGTTGCGAGTTTGTAATCTCCGCTAAAAACATTCTCTTTAATTTTAATGTTCTGGAGCTAGGGACTTGACATAGAAATTGCGTGGAATAAAATCTCTAATTGACCTTATTTTATTAAATATATATATCAAAAGAAATTATCAATAAAAAGAAACGATAAATGTTTTGATTTTATTACTTTTGATTTGACAATAAATATAACAATAATAGTATGTTTTGTTTGACATCATAGTGTATCTATCAAAAATAATGTATTCGTAAGGAATTTTTGGATAAGTGATGACATGTGTATACATGGTGTGCATGTGTGTCTATGACTTCTGCAATTTCTGCAGTTTTAGAAGCCCCTCTAATGTATAAATTGCACATTCAGGATGCGGCGGCGAAGTCAATGTTACACGCGGTCGAAAAGGATGTGGACAATTCCTTCAAGACTCTCTCTGGTTTATAAGACTTGCATGAGTTGCGGGGTTGTATTCAAAATTGAAGATATCCTTGACTTTGATGTTCTGGAACTGAGGATTTGACCTAGGTATTGCCTGGGAGAAAATCTCTAATTGCCCTTATTTCATCAAATGTACATAAAAAAGAACTAACAATATAAAGAAATAATAAATGTTTTAGTTTTATTACTTTTTGATTTGCTGATAAATACAAAAATTATGATACTTGGTTTTTTTATGACATAATGGTGTATCTATCAAAAATGATTCATTTGGAATGAATTGTTGGATATGTGATGACACATGTGCCCATGGTGTGGTCATGACTTCCGCAATTTCTGCACTTGTAGACCTCCAACTTATTTTTAAGCAAACATTGGAAACCATCAGCGGAGAAATGGTGGAACCAGGAAGCCATTCTTCTAGTCCTTCATCTTATCCATCTGATAAAGATACTTCTTGCCACTTAATAAAAAACTAAGTACTGCTCGTTCTGAATATTTAGCAGAACAAGTTCAGATTACTTGTGATTAAGTGAAGCAGTAACTTTCCCCTTTAATTTAATGTAACTGTTTCTGATTGATGGTATCATAATACTAACTGCAGCCTCTGTCTATGAAGGTCGTTTAAGCCTGTAACCTCTTGTTCTGTTATATAATCCTGTTGATTTAAAGGAATGGCTGATCATGTCAGCCGTGTTAATGGTTCAAAGTCATAATTATTACTCTCTCCATTCCATTAATAACGACCCATTTTTCATTTTAGGACGTCCCACTAATAATGACTCATTTTTTATTGGGTAAAGGTTAACACATGGATTGTCTTGGTTTTGTGTAATAGGCAAAAATTATATATTTCTTGATAGTCATGTAAAAAGCAAATGGGTCATTATTAACGGTATGGAGGGAGTATTACTCTGCCTGACATCCATCCTCCATAACTACCCATCACAATACACCGCATATTCATGAATGTGCGTTTTCATTTGTATCTGATGATCTGACCAACTATTTGTTAATGGAAAAATATACTTGCAAGCCCACCTAGCATTTGTCACCTCATTCCATTCCACTGCTAGTTTTCTGTTACTTGTGTTGCTCGTTCTTTTTTCCTCACTCCCCATATACACATGCAAGCATATTATACATATATCTCATGCTAGCAGCAGCAGGCTGTTGGGTCAGGCTATTTGTTGAAATGGATGGCAAATGCTGTAGCCTGTAGGTGGAAAACAAGGAAGAGATGACGGAAAAGAAAATAAGGCAGGTCTGATATATTAGGTTTAGTTCCTGTTGAACAGTGATCTAGATGTCTTGTGTAGAATTTGGGCCCTATTTTCAGCATAAAGATAAAATTTCGTTGGTGTTACTACTTGTGATTCATTGGTGTTACCTTTAGTGGCTGATCCCTCTTCATTGTGTATCTAAGCCCAAAATCGGTTGATTGATTTTCATGTCTGTCTGGAAGGCACTTTGATAAGTCTACGAAGAATTTATCTTTAACAGAAGAAAGAAAAGTATCACATCTTACATGATAGGTATATTCTTGACCTGTTTTTCCTGTTTTTTTAGGGACAGTGGGTCTTGTAATCTACGTCTGTAACTCCAGAAAAAACAATGTAAGTTTACGTAGATCTGACTTAAAGTTATGATATAACCCTTTCCTCAACCGTTCATTTGTTCAAGTATCTGGTAACTACACTTTAACTGCAAGATTTCTTGGGTGCACCTACTGCTTTGTCGCTAAAATTTGGTAGTGTCTGAACTCTGAACCTTGAGATTATATTTTAGAAGCAGCTCATCAATAATGAATTCATAAAGGAAAATATACGGCATATTTTAAAAAGGGGACTTCAGAATACAACTCGGTATTCCTGGGATTAGGCCATTAGTCATAACTCCCATGATAAGGTGGTTCCTATTTACATAATTTCCAGGAAAATGTGTCCAGAAATGATTGTGTCCAATGTCTGATCTATCTAAAAATCGTAAAGCAAATAAATTGTACCTTTTCTTTAATTCTTTTATTTGTCAATTAACTGCCCGGTATCCACTTCTCTGAGTTGCCTACCTAATAGATATATGTATATGTTTATGACATTCTCTTGAAGTTCCACTCTTGTTCTTTGACTTTCTTATTGTATGACCATATTTTTGTTTAGGAAGGTACACTGTTGTATTATCATTAACTAAGTTCTTCAGCTTTTATTGTTGACCAAATTTGTATCTTTTTGTCCTAGCCCATAGAGAAAGTCCTTCAGCATCCTTTTCTCTTTCTGCTTTGCTTCAATTGATTGTACAGTTAAGTTGAACTTGCTGAGCTGATGTTAGCATGCTGCATCCATCTACAAAATCCTTTGGCACTGTATAACCTATTATATATGATGCAAGAAACTTTTTAATTTATATTACGTTTTCCTTACAAAATGAAGTCATGCTCGTACTTTTCATTTATACGGAGAGAAAGAAAATACAGAATGCTGCATCATATTTTACATCCTCAGCCTCAGCTACTATTTCTTATCTATTATTATCACCATCACATACTAATACTAATCAAATACTATGTACGAGTAGTTACACCTGTGCTGTTCCGTCAAGAAATCATATTGCATTTGTTGTTTTATGGCCTCAACTGAGCCTCATCGCCATTGGCCTTCCCCACCAAGTTCCCACAAACCTTAACCACCTCTTAACATTTTTATTGTTGTTCCAAATGTATATGTATAAATAAATACATATATACAGCATACCTTGCATGAAGCGTTTGTAGTCCAACGGTTAGGATAATTGCCTTCCAAGCAATAGACCCGGGTTCGACTCCCGGCAAACGCAATGTTGTACATTTTTAGTTTTTAAATTTCATTACTATTTCCTAAATTTCACTGCATCTTAAAACTAGGGTTTCCCAAGTCTTGTGTGGCTCTAATTTTAACTCTGAACATTATGGCATGTCTGGAAAATTAATTTTATACAAAAAATTTTAAGGCATACAACTAAATAATTAATTATATATCATGTATGTTTTATTATAGTAAAATAAACGTAATATTGATACAATATACAACAAAAAATATCATATTCAAATATATCACACCTTATTCCAACATCCGTAACAAACAAACCCCCCATCAAGAATAAGGCATGGTCATAAGAGGCACCAACAAATTAAAGAAGCAATACAATACATCAGTCGCCCATATTCAGCCGTATCCGCAATTATCCAATTTATATGTAGATTTCACACCATAACGCAGTACAGTGGTATAGATAACGAAAGGGAGACATTTCTCACTATTTGGTTATGGTATTTCTCTTTGGACAACTTCGCAAAAGAAGGCCATAATTTTACAGAGTAATTTGTTACTCTTCTACAAGGGTTCATCACTAATCACACTGCTGAACAGCATTTCATTTGGCCTCAAGACAGTAATTAACTTCCAGAACTCGTCTTCATAGCCCTCCTATCATCAGCTTTCTGGAATAAGATTGATCTACTAATAGAACACATCTAAACCTCTCACTTGCAACTTAATCCCTGCAAAACATAACCACAACGTCAGAAGTTCATTGACATTTGAAGAAAGCAAGTTATTATGAGTGTGCTAGATTGTTCAGCAAGAACAAATCGATAAATAGCTAACAAGATGGAAAAGGTTCCCAACAACTGCAGCACATGCTCAAGGAACAACTTATACTCTAGCATACCAGTAATTCACAAAGAGAGTGCATAATCCTTAAAGAGGACTCTGATGATGATATTTGAAGACCAGCAAATCATCACATGTGCAAACAGCTCAAAGGAGCCAACATAAAAACAAATTCAAGAGAATACAATCTGACAGTTCTGGCCTTTCGGTATTAGAGCACGTGCTGCTGTTGCATCCAGTGTAGATTCAGTGGAGACCTACTAACCTCATATTTCAATCTGACTACTTAACATTCACAGTTTAATTGTAACTTTGTTTTTTAATCATAAACTTGCTCAAATACATAATAGTAATAATACATCAATAAAACTTCTCATTAACTTCTAGACCAATTGCTATGGAGCGCTTAGCCTTCTCCTCAGGCCCTATATCTTATAAAGTTAGCGATCAAATTGAATCTTCATGAGAACAAATAAATAGGTTCCTCCACCCATAAACTGTCTCGTGTCAATAGCTGGGGATCAATCAATAATAACATAGAATAGAAGCAAAAATACATTCTGATTTACAATAAAGGGCCTGTAGAGTCAATATAATATTTCCATAAGATGTGAAACTTAAGACGTGCTTCTTAAATGAAGCAATATCATCCTAATAATAATAGGTAATAATATTCGGATATATAGTTTCTTAAGCTCACTTTGTAAGACTGAGGCAGATACTGGATATATCAAACTAACAGACTAGACTGGAAATAATTACTCAATTACACTAGAATAAATTTGAAATCATTTTTCAAAAACATGCAACTTTTTGGATGTTGATATGCTTTAAGAGCCAACAATCCTATAGCTCAGATTTATCAAAATCAAATAACTTGTTACGAACTGAGAAACAACACTTGAGGATATAACAATAAACTGCTTCTTCAGGGTTATTTTCATACTTATGAAATATGAATTATGCACTCCTATAAGTAATATTGTAGTAGAGCACTAGCCACTAAGGTTGTGTATGTGTTTGCTTTCTATCCCTCTAAAAGGCGGCATATGAAGAAAAAAACACCCTTTGAATTTCCTCGTTTTCACTCCAATGAGGTATAATACTATCCCTCCAAAGGGTGGGAATGAGAGGGAAATGACAGCTAAAAATGAGAGATTTGGAGGGTGATATTTTGTTTAACCCTCATTTTAGAGGAATAAATTTATACCTCAAAGTGATTGCAACCTGAGTATATTGCTCCAAGTTGGATAACAGGATAGCTTTGGCATAACAACTAATAATAGCTTGTATACTGGAGAATTTGGTATTTCTAAACTAGCAGACAACTGTTGTCAGATCAAACTTGCTCTGGAGTAGAAAGATGATACAATAATGGGTGGGAAGAATTGTAAAAAGGGAATTGAACTTTGAGCACTTGTAACACCAGTGCTTGCTAGCCATATACGAGTTAACGAACACATAAGATGACTAGGCCAATCAGACAAGTATCCTACTGTGAGTGTGGGAGCATATCATTCACTTTAGTGGTACTGCGTAACTCCCTTGATGCGACATACATACTTTGTAGTTGCTACAAAGCTAATACTCTTCTTATTGAGCCCGTGACTTAAGGTTTTAGTTTGAGTTAGACAAACACGCGTACTTTTCTCTATTAAAGACAAAAACATCAATTATTAGATTGATGATGCATGCTGAACAGGATAACAGAATCATACCAGTACTTGATCAAGCCATCCCAGCCACAGGTAGCTACTTTACTTTGTTCCAGCGGATGCCATTCAGCACCAATACAAACTCCGTCATGGCACTTGAGAGTTCTAAATACTTTGCAACTCTTCCAATCCCAAAACCAGCACCGTCCCTCTCCGTCTCCAGACATGACAAACCGTCCATCAGGTGAAAAGTTCACCTGACAAGCATACCCAGCTACAATGTGCCCCGCAAATCTCTTCTTCTTATTCAGCTGGAATCTCTCCCTCGTACTGTAAATAAGTATCTGATTATCCAAACTCTGACAGGCAAGCCAATTTGAATTCGGGTGCAAAGAAATCGAAGGCATTGAATGCATATGCGGTTCGCTAATATACTTGATCACCACCGGAATCCCATACTCCCATACACGCAGTGACTTATCATCACTTGAAGTAACAAACCTCCTATTATTATCCACAAAAGTTATTGTATTCACTGCCCCTAAATGCTGATCATACTCTTGTGTGATCTGCCCGGTGTTTATATCCCACTGAACAATCTTCTTATCACTCATTCCTGCCAGTAACACATTCTGCTTATCTTCATCAGGATTAAGCCTTACGACATAAGGAATCTTGCCAGTTGAAAAGGTCGATATCACTTGCCCAGTCTCAGTATCCCAATACTTGATGTTCTTATCATAACCAGCACTCAAAAACTTGGAGCCATCATTACTAAACCATATGTCACGAACAGCTTTGGCATGCCCCATGTAGGTTCTCATGCATTTCCCCGAGTTGAAAACGTCCCAAATCTTAATCTTTGTGTCCATACCAGCAGACAATATCAAATGACCATGCTTGGGGAAGAACCTAATAGCTGAAACCCCCTTCGTATGCCCGCTCCAAGTATGCACTAATCTCTTAGGTATATAACAATGATCATTACTCGCCTTCGCATCCTTAGGTGGTGCAATCCATGAACGCCCTTGATAATCCTTGTCCTCTTTCCCATGGAACGTAGTCTTGTCGACATGTGCTTCTCCTTTCTCCCTCTCACCTCCTTCCTTCTCCCCCTTCTTCTTGGCGTGCTCTTCAGCATATTTCTTCTGCTCTTCAGTCAACTCCCCCTGCACCCAGTCCTTCTTCCCCGCCCATGGACTCTTCCTATTCTTCATCAACCACGTCTCAGTTGCAGGATTCTCCAGCTCCGTCGAATCCACCGGCCCACCTTCCTCGTTCTCCTTCAGCATCTCCTTCTTCTTCTCCAACTTCCTCTTCTTCTGCTCGTGCTGCGGTATATTATACACCGAAATCCCGTCGTTGGTCTTAAACCCTTCCACATCACCTACGTAATTGTTCTCGGACGGATCCGCCGCGTACCCGAACTTGTAAAATGTATTGTACTGCTCATCAAACACAAATGGCTCAATGTTCGCATTCTCCACGAACCCTAGCTTATGATTGCGGAGGCCCTGTGCAAGGCCATCCTTGGCGTAGGGATGAGCGGGGCCGACGATTGGGGCCCAGAGCTGGTCGTAGGTGGGATTGAAGGAGACAAGGTGTTGGGTGGGGTCGATGGGCTTCTGCGCCTGAGAATGGACCTGGCCGGCGACAGTGAGGGAGAGCATTGTGTCATCTACTTTTGGCGCGGCGGATTTAGCGGGGAGGGCCCGAACTGGGGATGAATCCGGCGATTCGGGATCTGACGATGTTGCCGGCGGCGTCGGTGAAGATTCCATGTCGGTATAGGATCGTAGGAGATCCATTAATTAGGGTTTACGTGAATTTCGGGGAAGTGAATTGACGAATATGGCGGCTTGTTTTAGTTTTAGAGTGTTGGCTTTTAAAATATTGTCAAGTCGCCTACTTCCTTCGTTTCCCCTTTTTCCTCATTTTTTCAGAATAATCGTTCTTTGATTTTTTTTTTCCCTTTGAAAGTTGAAACTATGGTCTTATGAAGTTCTTACTTCAAACAATTTATAAATTATTTGAGTTTATACTTTATATTGACTTATTGGGAATAAAATACTCATACGCAAAACCAAAACCATATCACAATGATATCCATCATTATATGCATTGATAATGACATTGTTTAATTTTCCAAATATTTTGCAATCACTTTAACACTATATTGTAGTGTTCCTAAAATTTGATTCAAAAAAACAACAAAATACAATGACTTTGTATATTATAAAATGTTTAAGATCACCATTTTACAATAGAACCTTATGATAAGGAAAAGATTAAAATAATCAAGGCGAGAAATGTATCTTTTCATAAGATGAGTTGTTCAGTTAATGCTCACCGTCCGACAAATTGTTTTCAAAAAATAAAACGACTAATATCTTTCTCAAAATCAACACTCAAATTCAAAAAAACTCCAACAAACTTGACGAGGAAGAAAATCGAACAGCTAATAAAACTCATTGGGAGGATGCGATTCTGGGTTAAACGGTTTTGTTTCTGGTGGAGCTCGATGCAGACTATCATGCCTAATTGTATTCATTCAGATTTATTTTGATGGAGAGCCTTTTTTAAAACTTTATTTTACTCTATTTATGCAATCAGCATCACAAAACTTGCTTTGAAATGTGAAAAATGAGGTTGCTCAAATATGACTATTATCCGATCACACATATAACACCAACTATTTTCACAAGTAATCAACAATCAAACGAGGCATGCCACCCTATTTTGGTTCCAGCTCAAGGGTTCTTCATCTTAATCCTAAGCTTCCTGGCTATTACTGCAGCTCTAGGATGCACTGGCCTTTTGTTTGGATCACTCTGTTCCACTTCTACCCAATTTATCATTTTTAGTACAAGAGACTGAGGAACTTTCTGAGCTTCTGCTGCTTCTTTCGATTTCCTCGTACCTCTCTCCAATGCTTTCTCCAGAAACTCCATGAACCAGTTGCCAGCTTCACTCTCGATCTGCTTCCCCAGCTTGATTGAGCTCGTCAAACTGCAACAAGAAACCGGTTTTTTGTTCTCATCGTTCTCACAGGCTGCTTCGGAGAGAATTGATGATCCCTTTTTCTCCAAAGCAGCCTTCTGGTTTGGAGTTGACGATCTTAAATGCTTCCCCAACACTGACTTTTGATCGACTGAGGTTGATTTGTAAAGTGCATTTCTTCTTTTAGATGCAGCTAAGTCTGAGCTCGGTTGAGGATCCATGGAGTTGGGGAGTATTTCATTCAAAACTGTGGTGTCTTCATCTCTTGATTCTGCATGAGACCTTTTGGATGTTTCGCAAGAACTAGAAGCAGTTGCTGCTTGAATGGATGTCATCTCTGCCACTACTTGCTGAATTTGGGTGTGGAAGTCCAGGAATTGATCGAAGCAGGCTGCTGGGGATTCTACCTTAGCCTTTTTGGTCAAGTTTGAAAACACCCTAGAAGCAATGCGGTCGTGAGATAGAATTCTAGTATAGCAAGAAAAAATAAGAGAAAGGAAGGATGATTCTGCATTTGACTTCTTACTTGAGAGAACGAACGAGATTCTCAGTTGCTGATGCATCTCTGAGTGCTTGAAGTGCAATCTTCTGAGCTGTTTCTCGCTGCTGCACAGCTTCCTAATTTCAGAAAACGATGAGTTAGCTAGCACTTTCTTTACACATGAAAAATATTTGAAGGAAGATTGTGATTTCTACCTTTCCAAGAATGCCGAGTTTTCCAGGTAAATTCATATGAAGACTTGTGTTTATGGAAGTTGAAGAAGAGTCAACAGATGGGATTTGAGCCTGAAAGCAGCTCATCTCAGCGGGAGAAGCTGCTGCACTCCCAAACCTCAACGTCGGAGTTGGAGGTGGAGTTGAACTCTTCTTCTCCTGTGAATGAAACGCAAAGAACAACTACCGTTAGCAACATTGGCTTCCTGCAAAAAAAGCACATTACATTACACAGGGTAAAGATGTACCTACAGCTATGTTGAAGGGATTCTTGGGAATCCGCTGCTCTCTGTCGCAGACGCTTCTGCTCCGAGAGAACTTGGCCGTGGAAGGAGTGACGGCACAGCTCCTCCGTACAATCGAAGAGTCGCCCTTGGCCGCCTCCGCAATTTTAGAGAGGAGGGCGCCGCCTGCGGAGGACCTGACGGCGCTGCCATCCCTCATCGCCTTCCCTCTAATCGCCGGAGACAGGGGGAATTTAACTGCGCTGGGCGGCCTCTCCCTCGCCGGTGTAGCGCACTGATCAAAATCCAATGGCACCGGCTTCAAAGCCCTGGGCGAATCGCCGGCGTCACCCTCGTTGGGCGCCGTATCCCACGAAGCCCTCTTGGGAACGGAGAATTTGTGCTTGGAACGGAGGCCCATCAAGGGCTCCGGCGTTCCGACCATGGGGTGGCGGCCGGGTAAGGGCTTGGCGCCCTTGACGACCGGCACTGGAGATCCGGGCTCGAGGCGGTCGACGTAGATGAACTGACCTAACTGCATCTTGTTGCTCATGACGAGATCGTCCTGGTCGAAGGGGAGGCTGACGTAAATGGAGTGGGAGGAGTCGGAGAGCTTGATGTAGAAACCGTGCTTGGGGAGGAGATTCTTCTCGTCCAGATCGGCGGGGACGATGTCGGTGACCTGCACGAGAGAGCTCCGGTGCTCTCCCGTGGGCTTCACCCCTCTGTTCATGCCGTCCAACAGCTTCACCAGAATCCCCGGTGCAAGCGCCGCCATTTCGTCGTCTACCCTAAATCAATTCAATCGAGTCCAATCCCCCAATAATCGATGAATCGGATTGCGATCGTCAAGGGGGAATCCAAGAAATGAGGAAGAATTGGAATTCGGAAATGAATTAATTTTCTCAATTTGATATCTTTGTGTTTCAGTTGTGGAGGTGGGGATAGTTGTGCGTGAGGGGAGTAAATGGGGAGCGGTGACGAGTGAGAGGTGGAGTGAGGGAAACTCAACGGTCGGCTGCAAAGTGAAATTTTTTAAAAATCTGGAAATTTGGAACGTTAGTGATAACGGTCATGTTTCTTCTGGTGGCGTATTTTTTCCAATAATCACTGTATATTGCTGGCGCACTTTAGTGGGCCTTTGTTTGAGGACCAAATCCAGTTTACTCAACATTCACGCCGCAAATAGAAAGTAGAAACAAGTTTCTCATTCTACATTTCTACCCCACACTATTTTGTTGTTTTTATTTTAATTACGAACGTGTAGTGATAGAGTTTGAATTCAACATGAATGAATGCTGTTTTAAAGATAAACAAATCATCAAAAATAATAACTTTTAAATGTGTACTTGTTTCGTGGGCAAGGCTTACTAAAATTAGTAACGAATACTTCGTCCCTCTCATTATTTTCTCATTATTTATTATATATTTTATTATTACAATACATTTATTTAAATATAAAAATGTTATATTTAACGGGGCGGAGGGAGTGCACTATTCTCGCTATTCCATTGTTAGTCAAGCCGTTTATAACTTCATTTATATTAAAATTAGTATGCGTACTCGTACAAAGAAAAATATAATTATAATTTATATTATATGTATGAGATATTTATCTTTCACTTTTATCACATATTGTTTATCATTTTGCTTCAAAACTTTATCATTGGTGCATTGCAGGTTTATTGTCGTAATTAAAGTGGTTAAAAATTCTCAGGCTCTCATTTTTAAAATTTTGAATCTCGTCCAAATTCGCACGAAAATTTTTAAACCTATAAAAATAATACTTAATCCAATACTTTATGGGCTACCAGAAGACGGCATGTACACGTACTTTTTTTAATTTAATAAATATTTTTTGCTTATAGAAAATTTCGATAATAAAATATTTTAATTTTAATGATTAAATCTTATATTTTAAATTTTTAATTAATATATATTGTTTATAATGGACAAACTTTTTTAAAGCCAGAATTTGATATTCCCGAATTTTTTTTGATGGATTTTTGGGGCTCGATTATTTTCGAACCTCATTTTTGTAAGTCGAACCCGACCTAAATTCCAACTATCCCATGTGGACATGTCTGATCACACATTTTTTGATATTTTATACACGATGCATATATTAATTGATAAATTATTATTAAAATTGATAGTTGTTTTAAAAAATTATTTTAACAAATCTATTAATAATCTAAATAAATTACAAGTCTTAATATACGATGCATAATGTTATTCTATATAATTTGATTTATATAATAAATGTGAGAAGCGGAAAAATATCTCAACATTCCATTTTAATAAATTATGACTTGATTTTAAAAATAATAATTTCATATCCTCATTATAATGAAACATAGTTATATTTAATTTAATTAATCTTAATTATTAATTTTAGATAGACAGAGGAGACATTTTTTTATTCTCACACATAATTTATTTCTTACATGAACTTAATCCACACATATAAATACACATTTTCATTAATAATATTTTAAATTTATAAATACACATGAATTCAAAGAAAATTAATTATTAATAATATAAAAAATATATATACATAAAAGTAAATATAACTATATTGTATATACACGACTTCACCTCTAATTCATATATAATATCAACACACTCTTAATCACTCTTGCATTTTGTTGGAGCTACAAATGTCAATAATCAAACATTAGAAATAATTTAATTTACTTGAATATATATATGTATGAATAATTAAGTATTTAAACTTTACCATTAATTGTTTTAGTTTCTTGAGGTGGTCCACCACCCTTGCATTCTTCTTCGGAGTTACAACTTTTTGCAAATTTTGTTACTATAAATAAAATAAAAAGAAAGAACAAAAGAATATATATAGTTAGAAATAGAATTGAAAAACAAATAGAAGAATTGTCGAATATAATTTCAAAGATAACCTTGCAACGATAAGTATAAAGATGACTAAGAAGATCAACTTTTGAGAAGCCATATTAATTATTGAACTAGTATATAACCTGTCAGAAAAATCGACGGATAAATATGAACTTAAAATATTTTATATTGATGAATTATAAAAAAATAATATTAAAAATACAAGAACTTGTTTAAAAAGTAATATAAATTGATACATTATAAGAAATAAATATTATTTATCGTACATAGAATGTATTGGTAAAAAAATCACATTATCTATATTTTATTTTATTTTATTAACATGATTGCAAATTCATGCTACATGAAAAATTATATCAGTTGCGAAATATAATTGTTACATGCAGACTTATCCCGTGTAAAATTTATTGGTATATAATCACTTGATGTCGTAATTAAAAAAATGACAATTTATTTGTTAGATATAATCAATTAGTTAACCAAGTCCAATAAATAATTTTTATTCGAAAAATATTTATTTAATTATCAAATAATTAATGTTACATGTATAAAAACTTATCTCGTTGGTGAGTCAAAATTAGACATAACAATCAAGTAAAACATGTATGTATCATTATTAACATGCAAAAATCTACTACATATAATTTGTCAACTAATTGTTTAAATTAAATTATAATTTAATATTAAATTAGAAATTTTCAATTAATTAACTATTTATTTTATAACTTAATAATCGAGTAAATTAAAATTTTCAATAAAAAATATATGTTATTTATTTAACTCTTAATCAATTTAATATTAGTAAAATTTTTAGTAAATATTAAAATCGATAGTGAATAAAATTGAGATTCAAGATAAATATGAACAATTGTTTGACAAATTTAACAATTTCGTAAATTAAAATTTTCAATAAAATTAAACTGTAAATTTAAAATTTTAATCGGTAAGAAATTTATTATTAATGAAACAATTTTTTAGTATAAATATTATATATTTTATTTATTGAATTATATGAATTGATAAATATTCTAGATTTTAGATTTTATTCGATGAGTTATATGTATTAGAGGATAGAAATATTATATATTTTATTTCACTGAATTTTTTAATAAAAATATTAATGAAATAATTATTAAATAAAAATCAAATTATATATTTTATTATACATATTTAGATTCTTTCTAAATTATTGAATTATATTTATTGCAATGTTGACTGAATAATTGATTAAATAAGATTATAATTATGATTTATTACTATATAAAACATAATTAAACCATATTAATAAAAATATCATATATAATATATTAATTTTTGCTGGAAAAATTGTGGTTTTGCCACATCAGCCTTGAACTAAGGAGAGAGCTTCAATCCGTAGTCCTTTAATATATTATATAGATAGATTATAAAATTATTTTTATATGTACGAAGGTTGTTGGTTATGCATTTTTTTAAAAATGTCTTTATATATGCATTTGATATATGAATATGCCAATATTTCACAATCCAAAAAAATAGAAAAAAAAAACATATAAGGTAATTATAATTGAATGAGATTTTTCAAAGCATATAAGGTAAATATATGAGGAAAAAAGAAAGAAAAGAAATAGAAAAGAAAAGTAATTGTAATTGGGTGAGATTTTTCAAAGCATATAAGGTAAAGATATAAGGAAAAGGGAAAGAAAAAACTGTAAATAAGATGAGTCAGTATAGTATTTTAAAATCCTTTTCAATTTCATAGACTACAATTCTAAATTATTATAATAGTACATATAAATATAAACATACTATATATCTTTCAGTATTTGTTTGGATAGTGTTACTCATATTTGAAATGCCTATATCTTTCAGTATTTGTTTGGATAGTGTTACTCATATTTGAAATGCCTATATAAAGTGTAATGCTCCCATTCTTTAAATAAGGACATTACAAAAAAAAAATTTACTTTTCTTTAATTATTTAATATTATAAATAATATTATGAATTATGTTTTAAGATAAGCAGCGGAAAGTATAATAAAAATTTTACAAATGGACGGCATATCCCTTATAATTATGTATATGTCACTCTGAAATAATGACCAACAACAGCAAATAACAATACCAAATAGAGACACAGCCCTCATCAAAATATACACATATCAAAATGTCATTACAAGAACAACTTTGTTTAGTTAACCAAAACTAATTAAGTTTGTTTTCAACCAAACATTCACATATACATAAAAGCTGAGAGAATGTTCATAAGGGTCCACTTCCATCTGCTCCAGCCGTTGAGCCTCTCAACCTGCAAAATATGACAGCATGTGGGGTACGTGAGTATGCAAGCACACTCAGTGGAGAATACACTGCAAGCAGTTATAACCAATTGTGCAAGTCACAAAGCATAATGAACAACTTTAATTATCTTGTCGGCGAGACTAGTCTCTCCCCTCGAGGGTGGTTTATACGCCACACAGGCAATGATTCGCCACACATGCAAGAATATGCTACACAGGCCACGCCACACAGGCAAGTTCATATGAATGCAACAGACACAACAATGATTATAACCATCAACTTACAGATAGCGTAAACCCCACCTCGTGACGATGTTTCACAAAGACTTCTCACTTGTTTGGTTGTCCGGCTTGAGCTCTGGATACGGTGCCACCTAGCACTTTAAATAACTTTAATTTATTACACATTGAAAGTATAAACTTATTATAACTTAAAACTCATATCATTTGAAATTATACAAAACTCGATTTATACATATATGTAGTTCTTAAGACTACAACACAATCTAATTGAAGATTATGAAATTAATATAACAAGATAAACAAGTTTAGGGAATATTAATAAATAAGTTAAGCAATATTTTCTCAAATCAAATATATAGAACATAAAATGTAAGTTAATAAATTCCGAACTTAAACCACAAGTTTCTGACGTCAATTATGGACATTCGGTTTATCGGTTTCCAAAAACATAACCTCGAGTATAATTTCTAAGGATTGAACTATAAAACTCCTAAATAAATGTTTTGGATTCGGCATCGATTTGAAGCCGGAAAATCAGACTCAAATCGCGTAGCACCTGCAGCGCGTAGAATTGACACCCTGACTTCGTCAGGTCATAACTCCCTCGTCCGAACTCCGATTTACAATCCGAAGGTACCGTTAGAAAGAACGTGAAAAGACCTTTAATATAGTACCGAATTTTATGGGATTTGAATAACTAAAACGGACAGAATTGAGCCCGCAACCTTCGGTCAGACCCAAGAAACAGAGAATACACACTTCGACACTCTAACTTCAGAGGCTTAAAACTCCTTCGTTATATGTCGGAATTAAAATCTGAAGATCTCTTTGGAAAGAAGATGAAAAGAACTTTAAATTGGTATCAAATATGATGGGTTTTGGATAAGTAAAATGGACAGAAATCGGCTCGTAATATGCTCCCCTGTTTCTGCCGAAAATAGGGTAAACACACATCATTCAAATTTTTGATTTCGCCGACGTATCAACGATGAACCATGGCAGCAGCCCCGCTGCCGCCTCCGCCTCTCCTCCACCGGCAGCCTTCCTCCATAACACAAACCATAACCCAACTCACCATAACCATGTATTCCATATCATATACATATATACTCATATAAACACACAATTAAAACACCATTAATTACCAAGTAAGAACATAATCCAAGAAGCTTACCTCCAAGTTCTTGAAAAGAGAGAAAAAAAATGAAAGAAAGAGTGAGGGAGAGGAGATCGATAGATGTAGGGAGAAGAATGAGTTGTAGAGACTTCTACACACACACACATATCTATCTATCTATATATATGGATGCTATATGATAAATACCCTATTTCATAACTAAAAATGAAAAGTGCCCACTTTATAAATTTTCTATGAAAAATGCCCACTTTTATGTTCAAGTTACTTAATTGCCCTTAATCAATTTTTGTTTTATATAAAATTTGGTGAAAATAATGCAATGACTGAAAAGTTATTATGTTTAATTTAGAAATTATTATTAGTTAATTTTTTTATTCTTTTTGCAAATATAATTAATCTAGATGATTATTATAATTGTATTTTGCAAATATACTCAAATAAGATTTTAATTGTTTTAATTGATCAAAAAAAAAATGTTTAATTTTGTAATTAATTATTCATTTTCCTAATATATTATTAATTTTGTTAATAATTATGTAAAAATATAATTGCAAAACCAAGAAAAATTAAATAAACATAATTTCGAAATTAATAAAATTGATTAATTATGTTTAACATTCAAAAATATATTAAAAATAAATCGACAAACGAGACATGAATTTTAATTATTATATTAGTTACAATCAAGACATCGTAATTGCACTGACACCGTACACCCTACATCGAACGTAGTATTTCATATGGAAATTATAATTATATTTAAACCTAATAATTAATAATTTAAAAAAATACAAAATCCGGACGTGAAAATGAAAAACCCGGACGTCCATTGTATAAACCCAGACGGTTTGGGTCTCTCACACGAACCGACCGGGTTTTCGTATTTTCCTCATTTTTTTTATTTTTTTACATAATTATCATCCTATATCTATTTAACAACATAAATAATCAAATCAACGCTAAACATCTATTTAACAACATAAATAACATGATAATAACATTTAATATTTTTAAAATGCAACGTATATTAGGGCTATAAATCACTAGTATTTCATACGAAATTTCTCATTATTTTTCAACCTAATAATTAATAAATAATTAAATTAACAAAAA
Organism: Leonotis leonurus; assembly: GCA_026898415.1. NCBI lineage: Eukaryota > Viridiplantae > Streptophyta > Magnoliopsida > Lamiales > Lamiaceae > Leonotis > Leonotis leonurus. The sequence goes on from JAPKLX010000064.1 coordinate 763,680, forward strand.
AATGAAAATACGGACATGAGTTATGAAAAATTCAAACGTGGTATTTCATATGCAAATTATAATTATGTTTAAACCTAGTAATTAATAATTAAAAAAAGAACAAAATCCGGACGTAAAAATCAAAAACCCGGACATCCATTGATTAAATTCGGACGGTTTGGGCCCCACACCCAAACCGACCGGGTTTTCGTATTTTCCTCCATTTTTTAAAATTATGATATTAATAATAAGAATAAGTTTAAGTTAATAATAGTAAAAAATATTAAGTAATGAAGTTTTCTCAATATGTTGTAGGAAGGTAGATAGAATATGGTTAATTTAGTAATTTTGGATATTTTTCAAGTAATATTTTTAAAGTGGATATTTTTCTTGTATATGTTACATAATAGGATATTTACCATAACTTACCCTATATATATATATTATATCATTATCAAACTAAAAATTTTAAATATTTGTTAATAAAAATCATAGATATTTATATTAAATATCTTCTAATATTTATAACAAAATATTTTTTTTTATCGATATAACTTGCCCAAAATAATATTAATAATAACTTTAAAAGTGTGGGGTATTACATAAAGAGACTAAAAAGTGATTGACAAACACAACATTCATATCATCAAATCATTCAAGAAATAATATGGCTTCTCAAAAGTTGGTTTTCTTGATCATTCTTTTGCTTATTGCTACGGGTAATCTTTAAATCATATAAAATAGTTATTGTTAATCTTGTTTTCTTTCCTATTTCTAACAATTTATGGGTAGAGAGAATGTTGCACACCCTTGCATTGTGTGAGGTGTGTGCAGTTATACTAACGCCGATAATTTTATAATGCAAAATTTATGACAGTAAAAATATTATATATCCATATTTCATCAAAGATGGGTTGATTTGGTAGAAAAAAGGGTAATGTATTTGTTTAGCCTAAAGTGTGTTCTCTAGGTTCTCGCAAATTATTACGAGGTCGATTGCATGTAGCAAGCTAACCCCGATCGGATCTCGATGGAAAGCTTAACAGGGCGTCTCTAATCCTAAGTGTTATTAAAACAAGAAAACGGAAATCCTAAACATACTATGACCATAAGATGTAATAATAATAATAAATAAATCAAAAGCAATTCAGAATGAATACCAACAGATTGAAACTTTAGAACCAAATGTTTAATTTCTATTCAATGTCTAATTGATCATGCATTCATACTCGATCAAGCATACTAAAGGTTGCCTAGCAAATTACTTCTGTATTAATACACTAAACCGTGATCTTAACTTTCGTATACAGTTCACACCTTTAGTAATTACTTAATCTTATATAAACTATTATTCTCACGTTTCCGGTTAAGAATAATGTTGATTAACCCTAGGTCTCCTGTCAAGCAGATGATCAGTCTACTTAACTTATACATATGAAATTAATGATGATCAAGCACTAATTTCCATACAAAATAAGTTAATCAACGAGCATACATCAATCAAATATCAAATAAGAATATAAACATCCAATCCTATTAAGGATCTAGCCAAACATGATATACATGGTAGGATCACAAACGAAAACCATAAAAAGGAAACTTACTACTTGAAACATAAGGATCCAAACTCGGATTCCACTTCAGTCCATCGGAATTCACAACATCATAAACTAAGAAAGCGGTAAAAAGTGTGTTGAAGAGGTTCTAACTATGTTACATAGGTGGTGAGAGAGAGTATTGAAAATGATGCCCAAAAGACTTAAAAATCCGCCTGCAACTGCTAGCCAGCGGTCGCTGGCTTGCAGTCTCTGTCCGCTGCTGCAGCACAGCCCCAGCGATCGCTGGCTTGTGCAAAATACGAAAATTTTGAAAATGCAGAATTGAAGCTTGTCTCGATAGGAATCCGTAGCCGCATACAGATCCAAATTCGTAGTTGTAACGAAGAAGAACGTGCCAAAATAAAATTGCTGCGCAAAACGCAACAATTTTGCGTATGGCCATGCTCTCACGTTCTTTCTCCTCTCGTCTTTTGCCCGTGACTCCTAACAAGATCTCATCCGATTTTCTCGATTTTGCATGGCGACGCACAAGGAAACACTTTCAGCTCCATTCTTCTCTCATTTCCTCACCCTACATCCAAAGCACGAAAACACACGATCGGCGTAAAAACGAACTAAAAAGAGTACGAAAATAAACAATCTAATACTCTAAACAAAACGACACGAAGATCAAAAACATAATTGTACTAAACAGTATTCAATATATTGATATGATACTTATTTATATGTTTAAATTACATACTTAATTATTGTATTTGCTAAATCATAATTATATTTATTAAATTAGTCACCGCTATACTAGCATGATTTCATAATATCTTATGTAAAATATGATATTTTTACCAATAAAAATTCCGTATTAAAATTATCGTCAATTAAAATAAAATTCACGCCCCATTTAATGCATGAAGGTGGACTCTTTTAATCTTTTTTTTTGTAATTTATTGATAGTGACAACATCTGCAAAATATTGCAAGTCTGAAAACGACAAGTATGCAAGTGGACCAGTTTGTTTGGCACACATCTGCAAGTGTTTGTCAACTCAAGAAATTAAGGGTAAATTTTAAATATTTAATTTATATTTTTGTTTTTGTTGATAAATTAAATTATTTCTTATATTTGATTATTGACACTTGCAGCGCCAACAAAATGCAAGAGCAGGAGTGCGGTTATCTTAAATGTGGTAGGGGAGAAGATGTGTGTAAATGGCTCATGTGTTTGTATTTAATTGAAAACATGATCAAAAGACAATAATTTAATTTTGTTATCATTTACGATGTTATTCATAAAAAAATATTGTTGTCCCAAAAATATATTAATCAAAACAACAAGATAAATACATTTCCCTGTCTCTCAACAATATAGTTAATATTCATTTTTCTTACAAATTATGAAATATGATTAATATGCTTTGGAAAATATTATTTATGCATAAGCTAATTTTAATAAAAATGGCTCTAATAATATGGTGACGATAAAAAATGGAATATATAGTTTGAGACGTTTTAAAAATAAAAAGAATTATATTGATGGGACGTACTGACGTAGAGATCCCCATTATTTATGCATTTCGAAATCTTTATCAGATTATTTATGTACTGAAATTTTGAAATCTCTATCAATTATTTGCTTGTGTTCACATATAATATAAGTACACTCTTTATGGCTATTGCAATTAATGCCAATAATCAAGCATTAGAAATAATTTATGTTACTTGCAAAAAAAATAATAAAAAAAAATATTTATATATAATCTAACTATTAAAGTTTACAATTATTTTTCTTAACTTTTGAGGGAATTGACACGAGTTTTAAAAAATAACTAGATTTACCCGCGCGTGTTGCGCTGCGTAGTGCGATAGTTGTATCTTATTTTAAATGCTTGAAAGATAATAAAATTATTTACATCACATTAAATAATATATATTATATATAGAAAGGAAATAATTATAATTAGCTTCATATTTGTTAACTAAAATTAAATTTGATATAGTTATTTTGTTAAACTAAATGTTTAAATTATTTATTTCATATACTAATGATATATTTGTATTTAAATTAAAATAATATATTTAACTGTCTCCATATTTTTAATATTTATAAATTCATGAATTTTATATAATACAAATTAACATATTATATTAATTATATTATAATCATCCTCTATATATATTATATTAATTATATTATAATCATCCTCTATATATATTATATGATATTAACGTTGAATATTTAGAATAAATATTTCAAATTAATAATCAAAATTAATAAATTTATACTACAAAATAAAATAAAATATTCTCCAAACATAAAAATTTCCTTTTCCAATAAAACGTATTGCTAAAATAATATGGACTAATCAATAAAAAAAATTATCAATGTACATTTAGTTTTTATTATTATGAGTTAGTGTTTTATACGTTTTCGGTCTCATTTCTATTGTACTTTTGGACTTTTAATGTTGATTATTGTCGTTCGAGTTGATGCTTTGGTCTTCTATATGCTACATTGTAGGCAAGGATCGACAAAACATTATTACAAGGCTCGAGAAGAGAAACGAGGACTTAACGGGCACAAAAAGAAGAAGAAATCGCGCATCAAAGACTTAGCGCTGGCCTAGCTGCTGCTGGCCAGTAAAAGGAAAGAAGGACATAGAGTAAGGGTAGCGACCGCTACCCCCTAGCGGCCGCTACCCCTTGCGTTTGGAAGAAGAGCCAGAGAGGGGGGCTAGCGACCGCTAACCCCCTAGCGGCCGCTGGCCCCCTGTATGAGAAGTCAAGGCAGCGCGTCAGGGTAGCGAGCGCTACTCTGGTGGAGATTCTTCTCCTATTTAAATCTCTACGCGTGATTTTTCAAATACCTGACATTCTACCATTCTAGGGTTTTAGATCACGAGAGAAAACACAATAGTCTAGATTTTCATTCGATAGTTCGTTTTGTAATTTCAATTTGTGGATTCGTTCATGATTCAAACCCGAAGACTTTTTAATGCATTGATTTTCCATTCAATTAGTAAGTTCTTATTGTTTTCTTTATTGCTTTATGTTTCCTTTCTTCTTGCTCTTTTATTCATTAATTTCCAATTCATAATTCAAAATCTATAGATCATGTTAATTAATCAATCCAAGACATGTTTAGATTTCTTTCCTTTAATTCCATGTTCTTAGATTTAGGATTTAATTGTTTTATTAATTTTCACCTAGATAATTCACACTTTCATTCCTTTAAATTTATTCGCCTAGATAAATTAATTAGAGTAGTTAAAAACTAAAACTCATTCTTTTACTGTTTTCTGTTTGGTAACGTAGATAAAACTCCGTTTAGCCTTCCTTGAGAATACGACTAGGGTCAGCTTATTAATCTATAACGAATTCGTTCTCTTGAGAGTAACTTAATAAAATAAGTTGAAACAATTAGAAAGACATAAGATTAGTTGTAATAGCTCCTAAATTATACTTTGAAATATTATTTAACTTACATTATAAAAATATTCAATATATAATATTATAAATAAATGAAAGAAAAAAGATAAGCGATTTCAACCAATTAAAAGATAAAATAGTAAATTAACTATAATCGTATTGCTTCAAGAAAAATTGGAATATGAAAATTAATTGCAGCTACTACAACCATCATCATTTGCTATAATGCAATTCCTATTTAACAATTAAAAATATACAAAATCAGTTATGTACGAATAGAAAAATTGAGATATATACATTTTGAATATTTTGCAATTTTATAATATCAAAAAAGAATTTAGAGAATAAGACAAATAATATAATTGTAAATATATCATTATATATTACATGTCTGATTTTAAAAAAATATACTCTCTATTCTTTTCTGTTGTTTTATTATTGAGTATTTCGTTAAAATATTTGGTGATATTATTAATATTTTGTAAACAATTACTAAGAGTATGCTATTACATTTCCATATGTAATGACTTAATGAGCATTAATCCGCCAATGTTAAACTTGAAGTGAGGAAGGCATGCTAAAATATTACATTGATAAATTAAATGAATAATCAAAATTATAACACACCATCTTCTTTCAACTTATATGAATGATAATTATATTTAAGTAAGTATTTTCAAATCTTGTCAGAAATCTAATACTACATGAATCACTTGAAGCATTTTTCAAAACAATATAATAAAAAAAATTTATTACAATAATTGATTGTGGAAGAAGTTTCATTTGCATGCTTTTTTTTATTGAAAAACATGAAATCATAATAAATGTTGGTTATTGAAAATTGTAACGTCAAGTTACATTGAATAGTAATTATGAGAATTGTAAAAAATAGCAAAAATCTATTTTGCATGGCCATGCATGTTTAGGCGGGAAAAATGAATAGTATGAACCACTATTATATAGTAATAGATTGAAAAATGTGTTTTGTGGAAAAAGAGGTCCACAAAATAAATTTATATGATTTTTAAAATATTAAGTATTTTATGAGACGTTGTCCAAAAAAAGTAAAGAGTGCATTAATTGAGAACGGTCCAAATGGATAATAAAATTACACTTTTTGTGGACAGACAAGTACTATATTAACTCATCATATTTATAATTATATTTCTAATTTCATTTTTTACTTATATTCTGGATTTATAGATCATATACATGTGCTTTACATAAAGATGGTAGTTTTGCTAATCAAGATTAATTTTAATTATTATAACAAATTGTTGTGAATGAGAAATTGAGTGAGCTTTTCTAAACATATAAACTAAAGATGTAAGTAAAATAAATAGTTGTAAATAAAAGGAGTTTATATAGTTTTTCAAGAGCTTTTCAATTTAATAGGCTATGAGTGTAAATTACTTTTAACAGTGAATAAAAATCTAAACATATTAGTATTTATTTATTTTTGTTTGTTTGGATAATGTTATTCATATTTAAAATGTCTATAAAAATAAGTTAAAAGGTGGATGATAAACACAACAACATTCATATATATCAAATTATATCATCAAATAATTAAAAAAATGATATGACTTCTCAAAAATTGATTTTCTTGGTCACATAAGCTTATTGTTGCAGGTAATCTTGAAATTATATTACAACAATTATAATAATCTTGTTTTATTTTATATTTCAAACAATCTATATATTATTTTAATCTTCTTTTTTTTTTTTTGCAATTTTAACTATAGCAACAATATCGGCAAAAAATTGCAAGTTCGAAAACGACTGCATAGAGTTATGTAAAGACTTAGGTGGACCAATTTATTTGGCACACGCATACAAGTGTTTGTCACCTCAAGAAATTAAGAAATCCAAATGTAGATATTAAATTATTTAAATTGTATAAATTGATTATTGTTGATTAAATTAAATTATTTTTAAAGCTTAATATTTGAAGCATGTAGTACCAATAAAATGCCAGAAGACTAAATGTTATATTTTTAAAATTTTAATTGATATATATTGTTTATAATGGATATACTTTTTTTTATGCCGAAATTTGATTGATCCGATTTTTTTTGATGGATTTTTGGGGATCAATTATTTTCGAACCTCATTTTTTTAAGTCTAACCTGACCTAAATTCCAACTATCCCGTGTGGAAAAGTTCGGTCAGACCTATTATGATATTTTATACACGATGCATGTTTTATATGTTTTTGGTCTCGTTTCTAGTATGCTTTTAGTCTTCAAATGCTTATTTTTATTGTTCGAGTTGATGCTTTGATCTTCTTTATGCTACATTGTAGGTGAGAATCAACAAAAATGACTTTCGAGGGTTCAACAAGAGAAACGAGACCAAAAGACGGACAAAAGGTGTAAAAATGACATTCTGGCCGAGAGTTGACCTAGCGGGCGCTAGCCCCTAGCGCTCGCTAGGTCCTTATCATGTTCTAAGGTAGAACAAGGGGCTAGCGACCGCTACCCCCCTAGCGGTCGCTAGCTCCCCTACACGGTGAAGGCACAGAACAGTGGGGTAGCGAGCGCTAGCCCTCCAGCGCTGGAACAAGACAGAACATGGGGGTAGCGAACGCTACCCCCTAGCGGTCACTACCCAGGCGGGATTTTCTTCTCCTATTTAAACATCCACGCGTGATTTTTCAAAAAGGCTCCCTTCACGTTTTTACTTCTAGTATAGAGTTTAGACCACGAGAGAAAGCACTACCAGTCTAGATATCCATTCTGTTCGTTTTTCAATTTCGTTGTGGATTCGTTCGTAATTCAAACCCAGAGTACTTTAATGCATTATTTACCTTTTACATGCGTGAGTTCTTTTACTGCTTTCTTTATTGCTTTATGATCTATTTTCTTTCTGCTCTTTTCTTTTCTTGATTAATTTCCTTTCTTGTTTAAATTCATTTTCTTTAATTATTCGTTCTTAGATTTAGGATTTAATTGCTTTATTAATTTTCGCATAGGTAATTCGTATTTTAAATTCTTTAATTTAATTCGCATAGATAGATTAATTAGATTAAAAATCCAAAACCCCTTCTTTTATTGCTTTTTCGTTCTGCAACGTAAATTAAAGTCCTGCTTAGCCTTACTTGAGAATACGACTTAGGGTCAACTTATTAATCTATAACGAACTCGTACTCTTGCGAGCAATTTAATAAAATAAATTGGAAGTATATCGGCTGAAAATATTCCTCGTGCCCGTTACTGAGTCCCTTTATCGGACAGTGGGTCTGGTCTAAACAACGCCACATACTGAAGGTTTAAAATAGGGCGAAGTCGTGGTATCTCTCCGAGGATGAGCTGCTTAGGAAGTGCTTCCCCTATTCACTCAAGGATAGGGCGAAGTCGTGGTATCTCTCCCTTCCAGCAAGATCGTTACCTAATTGGAAGGCGGTGAGTACTACATTCCTGCTCAAGTACTATCCGAACCATAAGACACAGCAGATCCGACTTCAGATCATGCAGTTTGCTCAGGAGACTGACGAGCCTTTTGACGAGGCCCTAGACAGATTGAGAGAGCTCCAGCAGCAGTGCCCACACCATCAAATTGTGCCAGAACTCCTTTGGCAGATTTTCTACAATGGGTTGCAGCACACTTATCAGTTCATGGTGGACACGATAGCTGGGGGAAATATATCTGAGAAGACGACTGAGGAAACAATTGAGATCTTCGAGACGTTGGCCACTAATTCGCAGCAGAAAATCTCCCGATCTAAGAGAGTGGAAGTCTGAGAGATTGGAGTTAGCCCAGACTTGAAGAAGCAGATGGCTGATATGATGCGGGAATTGCAAGAGTTGAAGATGAGCAAGGCCTCTGCAGTAACCAAACATGAGCCGGCATCTGAGCCGTGCCCGATTTGTGGTGATCTCACTCATGATGAGAATCACTGCACCAGAATGGCGGAGATGACTTATGAAGGAGAGACAGAAGTCTATGTTGCACAAGGCTTCCCGCCGCGCCCGCCATTCGAGCAGCATCCAGTTCAACAGACTTCGGGATGGAGAGTCCAGAACAACTCTACGTGGAAGGGGCCGAGTCAAGGACAGAATTTGAACTTCCCTGTCTGACAAGCAGCCCCACAACAGTACTACCCACCGCAGCAGGGGTATTATCCACAGCAGCCTTATTACCCACCTCAGTCAGGGTATTATCCACCTCCTCCACCATATCAGCAGTCGCCACCTCATTATCAGCAGCTACCCCAGCCGCCACTGCCTCAATTTCAGCAGCCGGGATCTCAGTTCCAGACACAGTTCCCATCTGCACCGCGACCGGCCCAGCCTAAATCATCTCTTAAGGACAGTCTTGCAGCTTTCATGCAGGAGAGCAAACTGGCTCGAGAGGCTCAAGAGGCTACTATCAAACGCCTTGAGAGTCAACTTGGGCAAATATCTGAAGCTATGAATCAGGTGCAGCAACAGCTACAAACAGGAAGGATACCGGGACAGGGACATACGCCACACCAAGTGCAAGCTATTACTGTTCTACGTAGTGGCAAGCATGTGGATAACAAAGTGGAGCTTACGGAAGCTGAGGAAGACAAAGTGGAGGAGGAGAAGGAGAATGAAAAGGAGATGGAATCGGAGCAGCCAACTATTCAGTTGCACAAGACGGCCAACCCGTACAAGACACCAATTCCCTTCCCGAGCAGACTAAGGAATGAGAAGCAGGAACAACAATTCAATGACTTCTATAAAATGCTTTCTCAAGTGCGTGTAAATCTACCCCTATTGAAGGTCATCCGAAATGTTCCTTCCTATCTCAAGTTCTTCAAGGATCTTGCCTCCAAGAAGAGGAGATTTGCAGACGACGAGTCCGTCATGGTGTCCGAGGTAGCCAGCTCTATCATGCAGCAGCCTCTTCCTCAGAAACTGCGAGATCCAGGTAGTTTCGTCATCCCCATCGCTATAGGAAATGGTAAGACTGTGACAGGTATGCTCGATTTAGGTGTTGGTATCAATCTCATGTCTTACTCAATTTTTAAAGAATTAGAGTTAGGAGAGTTGAAACCCACTCGCATGAGTTTGCAGTTAGCTGATCGTTCTGTTAGATATCCTAGAGGTATTATTGAGAATATTCTAGTTAGTGTTGGTGGATTGATTGTCCCTATGGATTTCGTTGTTCTTGAGATAAGTGATGTGCATGAGAATGGGCGTGATCATACTTTGTTGCTAGGTAGACCTTTTATGGCGACTACTAACACTTTGATTGATGTTAAGAATGGTAATATTAAGATGTCAGTGTTAGGAGAGTCAGTTTCGTTTTCTGTGCATAAGCAAAAGGCTATGACATCTGTTAGTTCCATTGAAGATTGTGCATTTATTGATTCTGTTGATACTTTTGCCGAGGTCTCTATTGTGCAAGATTCCAGCTTGGAAGAGAGCTTCAGATCAGAAGCCGAGGTCGGAGTAGTCACTAGCCATCGGCTGATCCCAGCCCTCAAGCACACAAGAGTAGTGACCGCTACCCCCCTTAGCAGCCGTTACCCCCTGCGAAACCATATTTATTCTCCACTCAGATCTTATCCCAAAAACATCTTTTCCTTTTCTTCCCTCTCACCCGACGCACACCTCTTCCAAAACCTCCATCAAAATTCCTCATCTCCACTTTTCCTCCCTTAATTTTTCCATCCACCATCTCTCTCACCCCATTCCACAACCACTCATCTCCACCTACCATAGACTCTTTCCACCATCGTCGGACGCCACCTGCTCGCTGCCGCCGCAACTATTTTTCGGCAAAATTTCCAACGCACCTCATTCGACATTATTCACCTTCCACGGCTCGTACTTTCTACCGTGATTTTGGAGGGTACAACACCTCAATGATGGCGAGTCAGTGGAGGATAGAGCAACAGGTTGTCGAGAACAACCGCCGGATTGCCGAGCTAAATGCTCATTGGTTGAGTTGGGCGTTCTATGATGATCCACCTCCACCTCCACCGGATCAGCAGTGACCTCTCACTGTTGTTTAGTATGCTTTCTTCTCCTTTATTTTTGTTTTGTCTGGGTTGTTTCATTTTCATTATTTCCCTTTTGTTGTTGTTTTCTTTGCTTGTTAGTGTTTCTCTTTCATGTTTGCATTTCTACACTAGTTGATCACACTTCATCGCTGCTGCGTCATCCCGAATCGGGTAGTTCCTTTCCTCCCTTTTTATTTTTATTGTAGCAATGAGGACATTGCTTATTTCTTTCATGAGGGGGGTAGGTATGACTTTATCTCAAGCATGCGGCTAGTTGTTTACTCTTGTTTGTCAACTTGCAATTTGGTGCTTAATAGGATCAGTGATTGATTTTGATGAGAAACATGTTGATTATGCTTGACGACATGAATTGACATTGTGAGTTGATGATTGGGTAATGAGCATTACATTTTGATTATAGTTGTCGTGGGGCACTCGATTTTGTGATGGATTGATGTGATAGCTCGTAACGTGTCAATTTGGTATAAGATTGCTTAATGGCTAGACTTGATTGTTAATGGTGCTAATTTTGTTAATTGTGAGATTGAGTTGGGAGGCTTCTGCTCCTTTGGAAACCATGAGCATGGGAAACCACACGAGAACACTTTAGATAACCTCTAAATGTTCATATCTCTTGACTTTTGGCCATATAACCCACTCTTTCCAAAAATTTGGCTCGAATGGCCTTTAAAATCGTTATTGAATCGCTTGAACTGCTTAAATAGGTGATAAGAACTCTACCCCTCTTCCTCTATGAAATCGAAGGAAACTTTGAATTCGAGAAATGGGTATGGGAAACCACGCTAGGATACTTGGTTTATTCGCAGATCACACCTAGTGACCATGTTCTAAATATCACTAAAAATCCTATGCGGTTTGGTTCTTGAATAAATGAGTTTGAAAAGATAAAAACTTCAAAGTCTAGCTTTTGAGTAATTAAAAACCGAATTTGCATATGTTGCTGAGTTTGATCGGATTGAAGTTGCACCTTCGAGGGAAACACGTAATGGTGATTGATGTATAGCCTTATTATCCCTTCCGTAAACTCATGTTGAATTTGATTGTTGTTGCATAATTAAACTTGCTTCTTGTTTTGAAATCTCCGTATTTTGTTGAGTTTAGACTTGCTTGAGGACAAGCAAGGTATTGTGTGTGGGGAGGTTGTTTTATATATTTTTGGTCTCGTTTCTAGTATGCTTTTGGTCTTTAAATGCTTATTTTTATTGTTTGAGTTGATGCTTTGGTCTTCTTTATGCTACATTGTAGGTCAGAATCAACAAAAATGACTTCCGAGGGTTCGACAAGAGAAACGAGACCAAAAGACGGATAAAAGGTGTAAAAATAACATCCTAGCCGAGAGTAGACCTAGCGGGCGCTAGCCCCTAGCGCTCGCTAGGTCCTTATCCTGTTCTAAGGCAGAACAAGGGGCTAGTGACCGCTACCCCCCTAGCGGTCGCTAGCTCCCCTACACGGTGAAGGCACAGAACAATGGGGTAGCGAGCGCTACCCCCCTCCAGCGCTGGAACAAGACAGAACATGGGGTAGCGAACGCTACCCCGTAGCGGTCACTACCCAGGCGGGATTTTCTTCTCCTATTTAAACCTCCACGCGTGATTTTTCAAAAAGGCTTCCTTCACGTTTTTACTTCTAGTCTAGAGTTTAGACCACGAGAGAAAACACTACTAGTCTAGATTTCCATTCCGTTCGTTTTTTCAATTTCGTTGTGGATTCGTTCGTGATTCAAACCCGGAGTACTTTAATGCATTATTTAGCTTTTACATTCGTGAGTTCTTTTACTGCTTTCTTAGCTTTATGATCTATTTTCTTTCTGCTCTTTTCTTGATTAATTTCCAATTCATTAATACAAACCTTTCAATCATGTTAATTAATCAATTCAAGGCATGTTTAAATTCAGTTTCTTTAATTCTTCGTTCTTAGATTTAGGATTTAATTGCTTTATTAATTTTCGCATAGGTAATTCGTATTTTAAATTCTTTAATTTAATTCGCATAGATAGATTAATTAGATTAAAAATCCAAAACCCCTTCTTTTATTGCTTTTTCGTTCTGCAACGTAAATTAAAGTCCTGCTTAGCCTTACTTGAGAATACGACTTAGGGTCAACTTATTAATCTATAACGAACTCGTACTCTTGCAAGCAATTTAATAAAATAAATTGGAAGTATATCGGCTGGAAATATTCCTCGTGCCCGTTACTGAGTCCCTTTATCGGACAGTGGGTCTGGTCTAAACAACGCCACATACTGAAGGTTTAAAATAAATTGAAACATATATTAATTGATAAATTATTATTAAAATTAATAGTTGCTTAAAAAATTTATTTTAACAAATCTATTAATAATCTAAGGCTATGTTTGGTACCTAAGATATGATACTCATCTCATGATAATTATCCGACAATTATGATAATTGTAGAGTAATTATCATGAGATGGGTATCATATCTTAGGTACCAAACATAGCTTAAATAGATTAGAAATCTTACTATACGATGCATAATGTTATTCTATATAATTTGATTTATATAATAAATGTGATAAATAAAAAATATATATATCTCAACAATCCATTTTAATAAATTAAGAGTTTTGATTTTTTTTTTAAAATTTATTTCATATCCTTAGTATAATGAAACATTGTAATATTTAATTCAATTAATCTTAATTATTAATTATAGATAGATGGAGGAGACATTTTTTTATTTATTTTATACATAATTTATTTCTTATATGAACTTAATCCACACATATAAATACACATGAATTTAAAGAAAATTAATTATTGATAATATAAAGAAAAGAAAAATATATACAAAAATAAATATATATAACTATATTGTATATAGTTTTTTTTACTCAATTATAATGTTATGACTTGTCAATATTAAATATATATTTTTACACATTTCATATATTCTTACTAATGATATAATTTTTTACAAATAAAATATGATTAATAGAAAGAAAAAGAGATAATTATTTTTTTATTTTATAAGAATTTTAAATGTTATTAAATTAATACTTAAGATATTTAATTATCTAGGTGCTAATGTCACTAAAATTTAAATAATTATAAAATTATCATCTATATTGAAACCATAATGGAATATTTCATTATATATATATATTAATAGATAGTATACTGAAAACTTGTTTTAATATGTTAAATTATATTAATTTTAATTAAATTATAATTAAATTAATTATCAGAATATATATAATTTATATATCATACCTTTAGTACGATTTATATATTTTTTATTTTAATCTTATATGATATAGCAATTAATAAAATTAAATTTTCTTAATTAACATTTATATAAAAATAAAAATAAAAATAAAAGGTTAATATTAATAATGAAAAAAGAAAAATAAAATTTAGATTATACATATAATATATACATATATATATGTATATATATATATAATTGTTTATAATTTCTTAATTAATCGATGAAATTCGTCTTTTATATATTATATATCAAATTAAAATTTTTGTCAAAATCTTTAATCTAAGATGTATATTGTAAATAATTTTACGAACAAAGAGAAATTTTAGGGAAAAAGAGTTTATATGAGGGAGAAAATAAAGGTTCAGAAGAGACGCATTTAATCGTTATCTACGAACAACAATCAACTCTCTAAACTCGTATGGTATCCGACCCCTGAAACTTCTGACTTATGGCCCTCATATACAATCTGACTATCTTGTGAGAAATAATTCGTTGGGATTTATCGAAAGGGGAGGAATCAAAAACACATAATTGAATATTATATTTTCAAAAATTGCACAGTGTTTGAACAATGCAATGGCCGGAAATTATAGCTCTAGGATAAATGATTTTTGACCAAGCTTTCTCCCCTCTATCTATAGATGTGTTGTGGGCTAGATGAGAGTTTCAAAAGAGAATTGACATGGACCTTCCAACATAAGACCAAGTGCAATCATACCTATAATAATTTATTTAATTAATGACAACTTTGACTTTCATTAATTGATCTATGGATTATAATATGATATATATCTTATATTAATATTTATCGACTTCATTTAGGGATGACAATGGGCGGGTAAAATTAGGACCAGACCCGCAACCGGTTAAAACCCATTCATTTTAAAGTTATGGTTTCGGTTCTGGTTCCGATTCCATACCCGATCATGGTCGGTCCAGACTCGACCAGCTAGGTACGGTTCCAGTTCTAACCCGGTCTGGACCGATATATATTTTTTTTCATTTTTTTATTTTAAATTTATTTTATTTTTAAAAAAATGATATTTGATTATATCTCGTATTTTTTTGGGATCGATATTAGAATTGGACTTGTCGAAAATTACAAGACTTGAAATTCTTGATTTTTGAAATTAATTTGAAATTCCTGATTTTCGAAATCCGAAAATACCCATGGGTGAGCCAGACCCAAAAATACCCATGTGTATCTTCTTGCCCATAACCATTTATAATTTAACTAACGGTTCGGTTCTGGTTTCAGAACCGTAACTATTTTAACGGTTTTGGTCTGAGTTTTACCTGCCCATTGACCAGCCTAACTTCACTATAAGATAAATATTAAACTATATAACACTCACTCAAATTATATATGTAACATACTTTTATCATAATTTATTTATCGCGTTTAGATTTATTATCCATTAATTAATTAAGCATGATGACAACTTATATTAATTAATTAAGCATGATGACAACTTATATTAATTAATATATTTATTCGTGAGTGATTCGGTTCAGACCTTATTATATATGGAATAACTTTCAATCGGCCGAGCTTCTTATATAGTAAACCTTTTTGAACGCCTCATGCATATATAATTAACTCGGACTCGCCGAGATGCGATTCCATGCAATAACAGTCGAGTACTTCTCGCTAAACCAATCATCACTATCCAAAATATTATTACATAGGATTACAAAAAATCCGCAAGTGCAAATGAATCAACGTAGAGCATTATCAGTCGCGTATACTGATGCTATCGTCAGATATTAAGAAATAAAGAATTTTCAAGACATTGTTCTTAATATCAACACAAAAGATTTATCTCACTGTGAAACCACACATTATATATATGCAAGACATGTACAACATCATAAACATACGGATATGATGGCGACTAAGGTCAGCTATCGCATCAGAGTCATACTGCAACATTTCCTGAATATATTGTCCAAGTCTTCATATGTTGTGAACTTTATTCTACTAAGAAATTGATTGTGTTACCTTTTGTGATCATTGATCTACCACATAGCGTACAATTGTAGAAAATGGACGTTGTTTGCAATAAAATAATCGACATAAAATAATTTATAAACCAATAATTAAAATTTATTATCATAAAATAGAATTGAAAACAAGTTAGTTACAACACCTAAGCATAAAATATGTTTTGATGTATACAAATCGTAGCACTCATCTCCCATTAAAATGGAAAATATTTATATTTAATTCTTGAAAATAAATATTCTTTTGAAAGAAAAAAGGCTCATGGAGATATAACTCGTGAAATGAATCATATGGATGAGCTTGAAAAGGAACTTGAAGACGTGATATTTCCTGGTGATACTGAGAAGACCAATCATGAAAGAAAGCACTACAAGATGTGAAGGGCGAAGCACAAGAACTCTAAAAACATGTGCACTACCTACTAATGAAGGGACAATCCTCACATGGAGAAAATCTTGATATTGTAGAAGAAATAAAATTCGAAGCATCTAAAGAAATTGACCAGAGATTTACGTCACTATGGCAAGTCGCAAGAGGAAGGCCGAAAGCCCATTGGACATGAATGGATCAGAAAAGCCCATGTATTAAGAAAGAGACCAAAAACGGCACATGCATGAGAGTAATGTATGATAGGAACGTGTTAATTTCATCAAGCTCTTGCAGGAAGAGTTATTCACCGTTGGGTTAATGAAGACATAGAAATACAAGTGAAATTAAATGTTGATGAACTTATTAAGGTGATCATCTAATCTATCATTGGTCTCATATCGGTGTAGATAAAATATAGAAAATGCAAGATTCAAGTTGTGATGTTTTTAAGGTAACGACCGGGTTGTAATCATGTTGTAACAATAACAAAAACAGAGAAACGAAAAAAATTGTTTCAGTTTCACTCTATGTTCCCTTTAGATTATATTCACGCCCCTATATAGAGTGAACATCCATAAATTTTTATGATGACTTTCTATCTTTATGTACTTTTATTTTTAACTTGTGTGATGGTGATGAACCTTAACTCAAACACTACAAAAAAAATAATAATAATAATAATTTAGTAACGAAATTTTTCGTTACTAAAAATGTTAGTAATAGATTTGTAACGGATTTATTCGTAGTAATATCGATAGTTGCTAAAAAAATTTAACAACAAAATATATTATGTTACTATATAACAATGGAATTGTAACAGAAAATTTCATTACTAAATTTTAATAACAGATTATTCCGTCACTAATTTCGTTACTAAAAATTGAACAACAATTTCGTTGTTAATCCGTTAAAATTTAGAAATGGAAAATTTTTTCGTCACTATTCTGTTACAATAAAATGTATTTTTTGTAGTGAAATTGGAATTAAATGTACTTAAATTGGATTATATTTTGACAACATTACATTTGTTTTCTCGGTGGAAGTGATTGTAAAATGAGGTTTTAACAAATTAGGATTAGCACAAGTAATATTTTTATCATAGTAATGTGTTTTGTGTCCAACTAAATCCATTTTTGACCATAACTTTTTAGATCATATTTCCACGAGACTCCTCTTCTCATCAGTCGATTGACATTTGAAAATGTGGAAGCATATAAAGAAATAGAAAAAAAAAAACTACTAATATTTTTTACTTTCAAAAAAGTTTTATGCTACCTAACATATTATGCAATAATTTTTATGTCCCATTATTTTATACATAATTTTTAATCAAAGTTTAATTGAATGGATGAAGTATAATAATTTACATTTTTCCCTTATACAAGATGCATACTAGTATGATATAATTGGAGAGTATTATACTTGTCTTCAACAATATTGAACTAGTCATTATTCTTTTGGTTTACGAGATACTCTCTTCGTCCATGATAAATGTATCATTATTAATCAAATGATTCGTCCACAAAAAATGTATTATTCCATTTTAGTACATGACTCCACATATTCTCCAACATAATAAATCACATCACATAATATTTACAACATTATCAAAATTTATATACTTTTAACATTGAAAAATAAGATTAAAATCTATTACATCAATAGTGGACCTCCTACTCCACTAAAAGAACATATCATAGTTTTTCTTAAAACTTGTGTGCACTCTCCCAAGATACACTTATCATGGATGAATGAAATATTAATTTTAGACCAATATGAAAAACTAATAATAATTTACACTTTTTTGTGTGCACGTGTTAGATTGAAGATAATAATATTAGTTTGAGACTATAAATTTCAAATTCAAGTGCTCGATGATGTGATCTTATAATTTTAATCTAATGTTTATTTAAATAAAGAATATAGAGATTATGAATTCGAGTATGTGGTTCTGTATTTTAATTTAAATTTAATATAATAAAAAAAAAAAAAAGAAAAGGAAAAGAGAAAACTGGTCTGGGCCTTATATTAATACAAAAAAAAAGGGAAAACTAGTTTGGGCCTTGTTTTAGTGCAAGGTAATGGGCCATCAAGACACGATCCGTCTAGTAAAAGTTCTTGGTTACTGAATATGTTGACCGATATTTTCCGCCTACAACATCTCATTCTCATTCTCATATAATTAATAAATATACTTTTGCGACTCAGCAACCTCTCGCCGACGTCGCCGTGCGTCCTATACGCCACCGTACCGGAGACATCCGCGCCGAAAAATTCATCCGCTAACCGGTGAGGTTTTGTTGAGTTCAACGATTTGGATTCATGTCTTGCTTGGTTCCAGCAGTAATTTGCCCTAAATAATGTTTTTTGCATATTATAGTTTGGCAATGATTTTTGTTGTTCGGAGTTAGAATTTCCCTATTTTTATTGCTTCTGGGTATCAGGCTTGAACTGAGCATGTGCAAGTAAGAATTAAATTGAAGTTCTCTTTAAGATTGAGATTTTCACTCTTTGTATTTCAGGTAAATTTCACTAGTTGTATTTAGTTATACGATATGGGCACGAGAAGTCTTATTCATAGAAATTTTTGTCGATGATTTATGAGATATGGATTTGGGTCATAAACCCCAACTTTTTGGTAAAAAATTCTTAAATTATTTTCTCAACGTCCGGTTGTTCCAATAGACAACTTCTTGGAACAAGTCTCTTCTCAGTTTTGCCCGAGCCTGAACATTTCTCCGCTACCCCAATGAGCTAATGATGCAAAAGCTAAAGATATGTGTGTGTGCACATATATATATATATATATAATTATATATCCCTTTTGTTTTTGATCTTTTATCTTGTTATCTTGCCAAAACCAGCCATTCGTGTTTCTCTTTCATTCTGGATTTGCTAAATCATCAAACATGATATTTGATTAGACTGGGCCTTAATTTGATTTGAATCATTTGATTAAGCTTGATGTACATAGTAAAATGTTGTTTCCTGGGTTTTAAATGCCCATCGATTATTTGTCTGTGGGTTAATTTGCATTTAGAAATTTGCAGATATTGCTTGCTATATAACCAGTAGAATTTTTGGGCTAATCGTCAGTGACATATGATGTAATGAACTTTGTGTATAATTCCTAGCAATGCAATCTGTTACTTATGAGATCATTCTTAGTATACTGTATATACTATATTCTGTTCTATATGTACTTCTGCATTAGGATTTAAGTTGTAGAGGAGCTATTGGGTCAAAATACTCTACCTATTATCCTATACTAGGAAGTTACATAATCAGTTATACAAACAATTGTTTTTTAATGGTTATTACAATAAATTTAAATTACAAGCCGGCGTCCCGGATGACTCGAACCCGAGACCTATTGCATTTGGGCATTAATATCCTACCATTAGGAAAACAATTGTTTACAGTAAAATGATATCTTCCAAGGAGAAGCTTTTTGATTTATCTTGAAAATGCCTCAATTATGATAAGTTAAACAGTCAAAGTCATTTTCTGAACATTTTGAGTCCAAGTTCCACGACTGGTTAGTGTGGAATTTTGGTAACCAGTTATCTCAATTCTACATCTCATTTGCATTATGCATATCTCAATTTTGGTCCCAAAATAATACTCCCTGCGTTCCACGAAAGTAGTCCCACCTTTTCCATAAAGCACACCCATTGGGAAACTAAATGGGACTACTATGGTGGGACGGAAGGAGTAATTTTTAGTTACATAAATGATTCCTACAATTTTCCTAATTATGATTCGGAATATACTGTAGAGTTCTCTTGTCAAATGTAAAACAAACACTAATTTATCCCATTTTAAAACTTTCAATTGCCCAAAATCCGAAACATACACACCGCTACATAATTTTGTGTAAACCCTTTTTTCAGGATGCATGTAGCTCCTGTGTGTGTTTGAAATTTATAAGCAATGGCAGTATTCAATCATTTTCTCTCAGTTATGTTTTAGTGAATCTGTCGTTGACCATCCCATACAAGAAAATAAGTAATGTAAATATGTCGTTGATCTTATAAAGGCCGAATTACTTCAGATTCATGAAACGTTTTGGTGCCCCTGTATTGCTTTTTGATGATCATTTTATTTTGGTTCCAGACTACCTTTACTCCCTTTTCCTAACTGACACTAAGAGATGTTAACTCCAGTTTGACGTTCCTATTGTGACAGTTTGCTGAGTGGAAGTTGATGAACAAGGATTCTCTGATTCTATGATTTTGTTACCATAGATTGAAAGACCACACCCGTATTTCTCGAGGACTTTTTCTTGGAGAAAGAAACTGCATATGGCTAGCCAGCTGACAGGTGAGGCCTCATGTACTGGAGCACCTGATGGAAATTCTAAGGTTTCTCAAGAAAAACCAGAAAATGTTGTTGGTGGGAATTGGTATTTCTCAAGGAAGGAACTGGAAGAGAATTCCCCTTCTAGACATGATGGCATTGATTTGAAGAAAGAGACTTACCTGCGCAAATCATATTGCACATTCCTACAAGATCTAGGCATGAGGCTTAAAGTGTAAGTTGTCGTCTAATGCTTTCATGGTTTTCAACTTTTCATATTTTAATATGTTCTTGAGGTTTCATTACATGATATTCCTTGTGTGTGTGGAAGGGGGTGTTTCCACTCGTTGTGACTTTGGTCCTGTCAATAAAATTTAAAGATCAAGCAGTTTAGCTTCATCTGATATTTTTTATTTGTTTGCATGCATCAAGTTAGAGGAAACTCTTGAGCATTTTGTAAAATTTCAAATATTTGCTATGACACTACTTCCGTCTTCCGCAATTATCTTACTGCATGCTGGATCCTTCATAATGCAGGCCTCAGGTGACAATTGCTACTGCAATTATATTTTGTCATCGTTTCTTCCATCGTCAGTCCCATGCAAAAAATGATAGAACGGTAAGTGAATTTTAATTTTCTATTATTTTATCGAAGATGGTAATATTGTATGTTGACCACTACAATTGACTGTTATTATATAGATTTCATGAGAGAATGCTGTCATGCTAATGGTGCCTAGATTTCATATTGTTTTCCATTTTTAAATACTTAAGAGTTCTACGTCGTGTAGCAGTATCTAGTGGACTGTATGTATCTTATCGTAAGTTTGGAACTGGGGTTATCTGTCTACACTTAACAATAGAGACGCATGGTCCATTCTCTTACCCTGTATAATATCTGGAGATTTTCAGAAATTATAAATATTGTCTTTGTCATATTTTGCTTATGTTTGAAGTACAAGTAATCATGCTTTACAAATTTCTTGAGGAATGCCAGTATTATTTATTTTAATGCTAAAAATATTTCTATGGAATGGTCAATGGTTTGCTAATATCATTTCTTCTTCAAATTGGGTTATGCCAATTGGATATTTACCATCTTATAATAGGAGGCTCATATGTGTGCAGTTGTGGGTATCTTCTATATTTGGATGTTTACCATCTTATAATAGGAGGCTCATATGTGTACATATTGTTTTTAGTCTGTTGTGGGTATTCAGTGAGTTGTTAGTGCGACCTTATGTGCATCTCTAATTAAGTCCATTTTTCATATATTTCTGAAAGACACTTGCTCATAGCTGGTTTTCGATGAGCTTATAGCATTCATACATCCCTTTTATGGTAGCTAAAGAATAGTTAGGGTAATTCAAGAGACATGCATAAAAGCAAATGTGCAAGCTACCAAGAATTGAAGTGGGGGGAAACACAATTCTTACTGGTACCTAAGAAATGGTTCAGGGTCTGATAGCACTATTATATTGTTTGATTTTGGCTCTCTGTAAAATATAGTATTTGAAAGATGAGGTATCTGCATGCTTTTGCAGACCATTGCCACAGTATGCATGTTTCTAGCGGGTAAGGTTGAAGAAACTCCTCGTCTTCTAAACAATGTAATCCAGGTGGCATACGAGATTTCTCACAAAAAAGATCCTGCTGCCGTGCAAAGGATCAAGCAAAAGGTTCTGTTCTTTGCTTGTCTCTCTTGTTGTCTTGATACTGCTAGGCTCAATTTTCTCTCGTTGAATTTTCCATTTAATACTTTCCATTTGCTTATGGCTATAATGGTCATGAAACTTAAAGCTGCATGATACACTTATACATGATGTACTTCAAAGGAAGTTCGGAAATCTGTTTTACGGCATCAGTTATTTGATATTGGGTCCTTTGTACAGGAAGTGTATGAGCAACAAAAGGAACTTGTTCTATTGGGAGAAAGGGTTGTTCTTGGAACACTTGGTTATGATCTCAACGTACACCATCCTTATAAACCCCTTGTTGAGGCAATTAAAAAATTCAAGGTTGCTCAAAATGCCCTAGCTCAAGTTGCATGGAACTTTGTAAACGATGGGTATGATGTACTCAACATAGTTATAAATTAGCCCTAATACTTGGCCATCCTACCTTTTTCTCCTTTTGACCCGAGAAAGCGGCATGCAGGCTTCGGACATCTCTGTGCTTGCAATTTAAGCCTCACCACATTGCTGCGGGTGCCATTTTTCTTGCTGCCAAGTTTCTTAAAGTAAAGCTTCCATCTGAGGGTGAGAAGATTTGGTGGCAAGAGTTTGATGTCACCCCACGCCAATTAGAGGGTTGGAACCCTACCTGCCTTTGATTGCACGTACAGATTGATTTCATGATGCTAAATAGTATCAGAGTCATCATGCTATCAGTATAGACTATACCTCACTTCACTAAAATAATTTTAATGCTTGGGAAGATGATGCATTTTTTCTCATCTTTGTGTTGACCAATATATTTCTAGGATGATTTAATTAATCGCAGTTATTATATGTGCGCGCTAATTTGTAGGGTCATCTATGATGTTTCCTTTTTAATTCGAATTTCTCCTTGCAGAGGTTAGCAACCAGATGTTGGAGTTGTATGAACAAAACAGAGTGCCACAATCCCAGGCTAGTGAAGTAGAGGGGAGTGCTGGAGAAAGTCAAAGACCTCCATCTAAAAAAGCTCTTGCTAATGAAGAACATGGTGGAGCTACTTCAAAGACGTCGTCCTTGAAGCAAGCACAATCAAGGCCAGGCACGGACGGACACCATATTGATTATAACAATGTACATCCTAAAAGGAATAATGAATATGGAAGTTCTGGAAATAACATTATTCCCGATGGCCGTGGAGAAGTTGAGATTCATGAGCAAGACGTCCTGCTTCAACAAGGGAACTCAGGGGAGACACAGAAAGTTAAACTTGGGAATGGAGATGACATTCATGAAAGGGGTGCAGTGGAACCGAAGGACGAGTATCACGGAAGAAATGTGTCTAGCAAGGATGATTCAACTGGCCAGTTACCTAAAGATGCTACTAAAAAGCTTGACAAGGAGAAGATAAAAGCTGCCAAAGCTGCCTTCCAAATAAGGAAGGCTCGGGGAGATATTACTCGTAAAGCAGATCCTGTGGATGAGCTTGAGAGAGAACTGGAAGACGTGGAAGTCCCAGGTGAGAACGACAAGATTAAGCATGAAAGAAAGCAAAACTGGCCCAAGCCTTCAAGGCCAGAGCTCGACAACTCTCAGAGCATCAAATACAGCAACGATGCAATGAAAGGGCAATCCCCGGAAAAAGATGAAATTGATACTGTTGAAGAAGGAGAAGTCGAAGCATCTGAAGGAGTTGAACGGGAATATGGGTCGATTCGCAAGAGGAAGCCTGGTAGCCCGTTGGATAGAAATGGGTTGGTGAGGCATGGGTATTCAGAAAGAGAACACAAACGGCACATGCAGGAGAACCGTGTATGAACTTGACCTTGAATATGTATGTACTTAACCCTTGGGCGTAAATGGGTTTTCCGCATTCACGTAACTACTCATTTAATCATCACTGCTGCTGTTTCATAAATTACAGTGTCTAACTCTTGTTCAAAAGTCTCGTGGGCTTCCATCTGCAAAGCCTAAGTGGTCAATATTTGGACTTTTAACAATCAAAACCAACGAAGTTATCCTACTCCGACAACAGCTCTTCCATAGATTTAGACATACGAATTACAACTCCCTAAAGTTCCACCTATAGTTATTTTGTGATAACCTTAAGAGTAATATACTACTCTATATAGAATATGAATATCTAACATAAATATAATAAATATCCGAAACTTACAACATAAACTAAAATAATGTAATCTAAATACAATAAGCTATATGCCAAAATTTCTTAAGAGCCTGCCTACCATGGCACATGGAATAAAAATATATTATGACAATTAGTTTAATAGTATATAATCCAACATAGGATATATATATATATATATATATTGCTGACTGGACCAAAAGTATGGAAATGAGATCCAAAGCTAGAAGTCAAAACATGAGTGCACTTGAATGCTAAGGAGTTGCTGGAGGGTAACTTAGTAATTTTTGCTACCTACTTTGAGTAACCTAGCAACTGAAGAAAAGATACCAGTCATAACATTAGAAAGGGGGCAGAAATACCTACTTTGAGTAACATAGCAACTGAAGAAAAGATATCAGCCATAACATTAGAAGGGGGCAGGAATAGAGAGAAGGAAGAACAGCTGGGTCTGGGAAGAACTCCATTGAAGCAAAAGATAAAAACTCACGCCTAGGGACAAGAATGAGAGCTAGGGCAGAAGAAGATTGAGAAATCATCTTCAACCTTTCTCTTCTTTTACTTTCCTTTTGATTATCTGTAATTTGAGTTTTAAGATGGTAAACAACAATATTTTATTTTCAGTTTTCATTTCCTTTATGAGTTAAACATTCTATACTTGGGTTGGATGAACTTATACTTAAATATATTTCGTTTTTAGCTCGTATTTCTGTTGCTCTCTACTACTGTTCATTCAAGTGATTTGTCTCTTTAATCTCTTGTTGTTAGTTTGATCGCCTAATAATTGGAGTTAGCCTTAGTCAATTCTGGAAATGTTAATTGTGGTGGAAATATTGAAATGACACATGTGTTAAATAACATAAGAATATGTATTTACCTTGTGTGGCTTGTGTGAATGGTGCTAAACTACTGAATATTTGATTTACTGAACTAGATATATGAATATATTAGTTTAGTAATCGGATATAGTCATAAGGATTTGGAAAAATCGTATGCAATTGTTGATTCACGCCACTATAGTATTTTGCTAAGAAAATGTTGTAGCAATATTGGTCTGTTCATGAATGAAGCATAAGAGATTCTAAACCCGAGTCTCTATTTTAAATCTGTCCTCGTTCATTTAATCTGAGTTTTTGGTGTTTGAATCTGGAGTATTGATTTCCGTTTACTTTGTTTATTTTTATTCCTTGTGTTCTTGTTCCCTTTTAGTTTATTTTAATTTATAATCATTTTTTTGTTATTTCGAAAATATCAATTTAACCATATTGAGATATTTATAATGTTTTGATATGGTGTAGGGCAATCCTAAAAAATCAAGCGTGAAGTTAGTCCTGAAAGTCAGCATGAAGGTTCTATCCTGATGGTTAGCCAAAAGGTGTCTTGAAGACCAACCTGGTACTGTCCTGAAGATTAATCTAAAGATTCAACCTAGGGATGACAATCGAGCATGATGGATACAAATAATAGTTATCTATACTCATACCCACTAACTAAATGGATATTAAATTATACCAAAGAATGTGGATATTAAAATCACTCAAACCCACCACCCGACGGGTACCCGCGAACTCGCCATGCATTACGTACCCGTAATTCCACCACCCGTTGGGTACCCATTGACCCACCATTCATGGGTATCCATCATCCAAAAAAATATATAATTTTAATATTTAAGATATATTAGATATAATTTTAGGTGATAACCACATATAATTTTATATAAAAAATAGAGAAATATAGTTAATATTGTTGATTACAAAAACTAAATTACACAGAAACTGGAACGGAGGTGAGATTACAACGAAAATATAAATGAAATGGTTACAGAATAAATCGAAATAAATAGAACAGCCGAGTCGAGGTCTCCTCTCTCCGCTAGACTGAAACGCCAAGGTAGTGCTCCTTCTTAACGGCGACAGTCTCCAAAGATGAAATGGCTAAATCTCGGACAGTGGCAGCACCGCGGACTAACCGAGCTCCGGCAAACTGGATAAGGACAGGATCGAGTTTCTTGAGTTTCTTGACAGATGCAGAAGAACAACTGATAAACACTGTGTAGTGTGATCAATTTTTGGCGCCGTTGCCGGGGGTTGTGCAGATTACTACAATGTTAATTTTTATTGATTTTTTATTATTAATTTAGGCTTTTTATTTTATTTGATTCATTTCTTTTCTCTCTTTGTAGTAGTGCATGATCACGAGATCCAAGCGAACGGAGATCATTCCTTTGAACTTGGAGATCGAGCAAACACATAAGAAGGAGCGAAGAGGAAGGAGGAACGGAGCCATGTCCAAGCCACAACAAAATGATAACTTGAACCAAAACGATGAGTTAGCTCGCAGTTGAAACAATTGTCGTCGAACTTTTGGCAAGACGACTTTTGTTTCCCTTTGCCCTTATCGGTTGGACGAGCACGCTTCTTGGATGGACCGCCTCTCTCCAACAGATTTGCCTTCGCGTCCATAGGCCCCTTTACTTTCGGATCTTGCTTTCGCACATCCAATTCAATGCGAAGCTTCACAATCAGGTCTTTAAGTGTCTATCTCTTTTCGCTTATACTTGAGATAGCTCTTGAAGTCCTTCTATCCTGGAGACAACTTCTCGATCACGGTAGCCACCGTGAATGCATCTGGTAGGATCATACCCTTGACATGGACGTCGTGTACGATCAGTTGGAATTCTTGTACTTGATCCATGATGGGCCTGGAATCTACCATCTTGTAGTCTAAGTATTTGGCTACAACGAATTTCTCAGTACCTGCATCGTCACTTTGGTACTTCTTTTCCAGAGCTTCCCATATCTCCTTAGATGTTTTTACACCGGAGTATACATTGTATAAGTTATCTTCCAAACTGTTAAGAATGAAGTTCTTACACAAGTAATTCCCGATATGCCAATTATCATAGGCAACTCGTACGGTGAAACTCGTCTCTTGGTCACTCGGTGACGACGGTTTGTCCTCCTTGAGGAACTCAGTGAATCCCAGAGTCGTCAGATAGAACAACATCTTTTGCTGTCATATTTTGAAGTCAGCCCCGTTAAACTTTGGAGGCTTCTCGGCAGGAGGCATCATCCTCGGTGACAAAACCCCCCACATGGGAGCCACTCGTGTTGAGCCCGAAAGCTCCAACACCGGATCCATTCAAGGATCCCACGGAACCACTGAAATTGGAACCCACAGTGTCACTAAAAGTTGACCCATCGAACAATCCCTCAGGATTCGAACCAGCAGTAGAAGCAGTCGCCTGGAACGTAGGAAAGGTGGAGTCAACGACTTTATGAACAATCGATGACCCACTTGCAGCAGCAGTCGTCGCAGAGGCAGAAGCGAGAATGGTTGCAGAAGCAACAACCGAAGCGAAAGTAGCTGTGTTTGAGTCGGTCAAGGCAGAGGACGTCATCTCCCACAAAGGTATTAAAGGTTAAAAAGTTTTTAATTCAGTTTTATAGTCCGTCAGGTTCTCCTCCCGTACAGTACAAAATTCAAAACTAGGAACATAAAGATTTAAGTCTTGCGATTGTTAATTACAAGAACTGAATTACACAGAAACTGGAACGGAGGTGAGATTACAACGGAAATATAAACGAAATGGAAGTTACATAATAAACCAAAATAAACCACCAGAGGGGGCGTCGAGGAATTGATGGCTATTCAAAGCCCATCAAGGCAGCGGGCCGTTACAGACCTGTTGCGGGAGTTACAGGCCGCGTGCCGAGGCCCAAGAGCCGAGCCCAACCAGCCCACGACACATGGGCTCGGGCGCGGTGGGCGGGCGGAGGCGCGCGTGTACATGCTTTATCCAATTACTTATTCCAAGAAGTAATTATGCACTTTAAATACCCAATTAATGTTCTTACAACAGTTAATGTGGGACAACATTTATTCTTACATTAAAATTCTTTAATTTACATTAAGAATCTTAATCCCATAGCTCCCTTCGTCAAGTGATATACTTTAAACAATTATTTCTCACTCACCGAGAATCGGTTTCGAGATATTAATTATACTACGATCATCTACTCTCAACGTAGGTCGATTTTGACTCATTTAATTATTCTTAATTAAATTCCACGTCATTTTAATATCGAGTCAAACCTTGTTGACCTCCATATATTATATATATATAGTCCGATTCCTACAAATATAAAGTGGGTAGGCATCATGTGTAAATTTTTGTGGATATATGAGTTCTGCGGTATTGATAATTATTATTCATACCCGTACATACGAACTAAATTGATACTAAGTTCTACCACGAACCTACCCGTGGATATCAAATGTTTATGAAATCCACACCTATTAGGTTGGGTATTCGCTGGTAAATTATCTTCCCTAATCCAACCTAAAGGTCTAGCCTGAAGGTCAATACTCTAATTTCAAATGGTGCATAGTTGCATAACTTGCGAGAAAACGGATACAAAAAATATAATAAAAGATGACGACTTTAAACGATAAGAATTCAATGTCCAAATAAGATTCAACATTTAAAATGGATACACACAATGACAAGTTCAGATCTGCATCAACTATAAATAGAGAACTTCTCTCATGTTGAATAAGTTAGGGGAAGAAACAATAATCACATAAAATCAACTCATACTCAAGCTCAAAATCTTTGTTACATAAACATTATATTCTTAATTGTTTATAAGTTCTAGTTGTTATAATTTTTTTCTTGTAATCTAAGCCAAACTATATTAATATATGGTCAGCAAGTTGATCTGGTATATTAGCGAGTTGATCTGGTATATTAGCGAGTTGACCTCTTAACTATTTATAGGTATAGTATTTGAAAAATAGTTGTTGCAACATTATTGATTACATTAAATGCAAATATATTTGTTGGATGCTGACTGTACTTCCAGTCATTGAAGTTTGTTTTATGTGTCATATGACCTGTCATCTGACGTGACATGATGAACACGTGGGCCATGATCCCATCGTTAGCTTCTGTTTTATACATTTTTGGTCTCGTTTCTCTCGTGTTTTGGATTAGTATTTATCGATCAAGTTGATGCTTGGGTCCTTTTTATGTTACATTGTAGGTGAAGATCGATATAAAGGAGTTAACAAGGCTTGAGAAGAGAAACGAGATGAAAAGTTGAAGAAAAGGCGTGGAAAAGTCAGAACGTGGGGCTAGCGGTCGCTAGCCCCTAGTGAGCGTTGGGCAGCGCCATGAAGAGAAGATAGAACGTGGGGCTAGCGGTCGCTAGGCCCCAGCGACCGCTGGCCCCTGAAAAAAGCTGAGAGACAGAACAGTGGGGCAACGATCGCTACCCCCTAGCGGGCGCTACCCCATTGCTTCCAACCTACGGTCAGCGAGCCAAGGTAGCGCTCGCTGACCCCTAGCGAGCGCTACCCTGGTGCGATCTCCTTCTTCTATTTAAACCTCCTCCGCGTGATATTTCAAGAGCTCTCCTACACGTTTTTATTTTCTAGTCTAGGGTTTAGACCACGAGAGAAAACACTGTTAGCTAGATTTTCATTCCGTTCAAGTTCTTTACTTTGGATATTGTGGATTCGTTCGTGATTCAAACTTGGTGATTTATTTCAGCTCGTTATTTCCCTTTCAATTCGTGAGTTCTTTACTGCTTTCTTTATTGCTTTCTTTTACTGTTTTATGTATTCTTGTTCTTCGTGCTTTATTTTGATTAATTATCAAACCATTAATACAAACCTTTTAATCATGTTAATTAATCAGTTCAAGACATGTTTAGATTTCGTTTCTTTAATTCTTCGTTCTTAGACTTTGGGTTTAATCGTTTATTTAATTATTCGTTCTTAGAAATATGATTTAATTGTTTTCTTCATTCTTGCCTAGATAGTTCGCATTTATATTCTTTTAATCCTTCTTGCCTAGTTAATTAATTAGAGTAGTTAAAAATCAAAACCCCCATTCTTTTACTGCTTTCCTGTTCTTCAACGTGAATGAAGCCCTGTTTAGCCTTCCTTGAGAATACGACTTGGGTTATGCTTAATCACACTAATAACAATGATCTCGTTCAAATTGCGAGTAGTATAGTTCATTAAGCACGACACATTCCTTTAAGTATATCGGCTGGAAATATTCCTCGTGCCCGTTACTGAATCCCTTTATCGGACAGTGGGTCTGGTCTAAACAACGCCACGTACTTAAGGTTATATTTGAGCGAAACAGCTTCCTCCAATATGTAAATAAAAAGTTCACTGGACACACAGATCAAGTCATTTCTTAATATATACTTTTTTTGACGATATGCTCTATTGGTAGGTCATATGTTCCTCTTGGTTTGCTGTCTATCAGATCACTTGATCGATATGCTCTATATCGATTTGTCCATGTCAATTTGCTCATCCATCAAGTCAAATTATGCGCTTTTCTGTTCATACAACAATTAGTCTTGAAATCATATTGATCATATGAACAGGTCGTTACATCGATCTATCTTTACACTTTGATCGATCTGTTACAACATAATAAGGTTGATCATATGGTACAAATTGTAAAATTGACATGTCCTTAAATGTTGATATCCTTCTAAAGCTTATACTAAAATAAGATTTTTTTTATTAACTAGATTGTTAATTTGATTTGCTACTAAAACATAAATGATCTCTATAAATCAAATTGTTACTTATCAATATGCTCTTATACATTAGATCAATATGTAAGTCTAACATTTAGTTTAGACATATATAAACTACACAAATTGTTTTCCTATAGACCAAATCATTAACTTGATCTGTTCCTTAATATTGTGTCTATGTGTAATTAATAAAGCATAATAAAACAAAACGATAATATTATCAATTAAATATTAAGTACAAATAATTTCGACAGCATTATCAAATCATATAATAGCTTTAATAATATCAAAAACATTGCCAACATAATAAATAAAAGAAATAAAACAAAAAATATGCAAGGACCTTATCTTAATATAAAAAAAATCTCTATTAAACGTGCATGTGTTGGCCTAGTGGTAGTGAAGTTATTGTCTAATATTTAGGTTTCGGATTCGAGTCCTCCACAATATTAACTTGCATGTGTTAGTCTATTGGTAGTGGCCTAATGGACCTAATGTCCAAGACAATAGATTCGAATCTAAATATATCGTAAAACAATTATATAATTTAAATTTAATGTAATTCAATTTTTTTTAATACATTAGCGAATACATCTCCTCTTTGAATTATAGTGACATGATTTTCTAATTTAAATTTAATATAATAATTACCTAAAAAATAAAAATTATACTCGTACAATTATAGAGCGGTATAGTAAAAGATATATGGAGCAGCGTTTCAACATATACACAATTTTTGGTTACTGAATAATGAATATGTTGACCGATATCTTCCGTCTACATCTCTTATAATAATAAATATACATTTGCAATTCTCCAGCCTCTCGCCTTGCGTCCTGTACGCCACCATACTGGAGGCCTCCGTGCCGACAAATTCCTACGCTAACCGGTGAGGTTTTGTTGTTTTCCACGATTTGGATTCATTTCTTGCTTGGTTCCACCAGTTAATTTGCCCTAAATTATCTTTTTTTGTATATTATTTTCGTAGTTCGGAGTGAAAATTTCCTTATTTCTATTGCTTCTGGGCCTCAGTTTTGAACTGAGCATGTGCAAGTAAGAATTGAATTGAAGTTTTTTGAAATATTGAGGATTTCATTCTTTGTTTTTTAGGTAAATTTTACAAGTTTCTTTTTCAACTATTCGAATTTAGATCTTGTGATTCTGGTATGATATGGGCATGAGCAGGTCTTATTCTAAGAAGTTATTATCGATGATTTATGGGATATGGATTTGGGTCATAAACCCTAACTTTTTGGTATAAATTTCTTAAATTTTTTCTCAAGGCCCACTTGTTCCAATTGATAACATCTTGGAACAAGTCTCTTATTTGTTTTGCCTGATTTTGAATATTACTCCGGTACCCCGTTGAGCTAATGATGCAAAAGCTAAAGATAAAATTTTCATTATTTTAGGAATGTGGAAGTTAATTTGTAGTTGAGATCTTTTCTCATTTTTCACGTAAGGATTATTACCTATATGTATCTATATTCTTTTAGTTTTTGATCTTTTATCTTGCTCTCTTGCCAAAACCTGCCATTTATGTTTCTCTTAAATATCATGCTGGTTTTGCTAAAGCATCAACTTGATATTTGATTAGGCTGGGCCTTAGTTTGATTTGATTAAGCTTGCTGTACATAGTAAATATGATTTATACCCATTCCCTCATCTGTTTTGTAATCAGGCTGGTTTTTTTACTATTTATGTTCTGTACTTGCATTTCGGTTTATTATCTGCTCTCTGTCACGACTCACGTAGGAACATGAACTTCTGCTGCTGTATTTACTTATTGTGTAGAATACTGGCCATATGCACAAAATCATAGATTTACTGCTATGTCGTTGATCTTTATAAAGACAGAATTGCTTCAGATTCATGAAACATTTTGGTGCCCCTATATTATTTTTTGATGATCGTTTTTTTTTATTCCATACTATCTTTACTCCTTCCCTTTTCCTAACTGACACTGAGATGTTAACTCCAGTTTGATGTTCCTATTGTGACAGTTTGCTGAGTGGAAGTTGATGAACAAGGGTTCTCTGATGCTATGAGTTTATAACTATAGATTAAAAGTCCTCGTCTGTATTTCGCAAGGACTTTTTCTTGGAGAAAGAAACTGCATATGACTAGTCAGCTGACAGGTGAGGCTCCGTCACCTGATGGAAATATTAAGGTTTCTCAAGGAAAGTCAGAAGATGTTGGTGGGAATTGGTATTTCTCAAGGAAGGAACTGGAAGAGAATTCCCCTTCTAGACATGATGGCATTGATTTGAAGAAAGAGACTTACCTGCGCAAATCATATTGCACATTCCTACAAGATTTAGGCATGAGGCTTAAAGTGTAAGTTGTTGTCTAATTCTTTTATGGTTTTCATATTTTAATATGTTCTTTAGGTTTCATTACATGATATTCCCTGTGGGGACCTGTTGTTCCTGTTATGTATTGGCTTCTCCTTTTAAAAAGAAATATTTGTAAGTGGCAGAAAATGCATGTTCTTGTTGGGTTAGTAGGTTTCTTAAGTTGTGAATAATAATGATTAATGAGGTACGAGTAACATAATGCTCACCAGCATTGTTGTGTGAAGTATTTCTTCTCATTATTGTTGGCAGATTAAATTGTTTTGAATTTTATGTTACATAGTGAATGCATCTGTTAATGTTGTGGTTTCAGTTTCCTCCTGTTTGTCACTTTGGTCCTCACAAGGAAATTAAAGATCAGGAAGTTTAGCTTCATCTGATTTTTTATTTGTTTGCATGCATCAAGTTAGAGGAAACTCACGAGCATTTTGTTAATTTTCAAATACTACGGTATGTTGCTACATCTGCAATTATCTTACTGCACTGCTGGATCCTGGATCCTTCATGATGCAGGCCTCAGGTGACAATTGCTACTGCAATTATATTTTGTCATCGTTTCTTCCATCGTCAGTCCCACGCGAAAAATGATAGAAGGGTTAGTGAATTTTAATTTTCTGTCATGCTGAATGATGCCTATATTTGATATCATCTTCAGTTTTTGAAATACGTAAGAGTTCTATGTTGTGCAGCAATATCTAGTGGATTGTACTTAGTCTTATCATAAGTTTGGAACTGGTGCCATCTGTCTACAGTAGAGAAGCTTAGTTCATTCTCTTATCTGTGGTGTCTTGTGAATATTTAACCCTGTATAATATCTGGAGATTTTCAGAAATTATCAGAAATATATAATGTCTTATTCAGTGTTGTAAAAATCGATCGAGGCATACGCCTCGAGGCGCACCTCGATTCGATTCATACCCAAAAAGCTTCGAGGCTATAGCCTCAATCGTATTTTGTGATGCTTGTGCCTCAATTCTGTGAGGCGTACGCCTCGAGGCGTTAGGGCGTTGAGGCGCAACGAGGCGCTAGGCGCAATTTTTTCAAAATTTATCATATTTTGGGCGAAAATTAAAGGCCCAATCTTAATTATTTGTTCAGCCCATAAACCCATCTCAAAATTAAACCCTAAAACTAACATATAATATAATAAAGGGTTAATTGCCTTAAAATTCAAAAACTTTCATTAAATTTGGTTTTTTCCCTTGACCTTTTAATTTAGCCAATAAATACATAAACTTAAGATTAATTTTTATTTTTCCCATGACTTTTCAGTTTGGTAAATGAATACATGAACTTGTGATTTTTTTCTTATTTTCTCCATCGTCACCTTCTTCGATCAAGAAATTGATGTACAATATAAAACCTTATTTTCATATACATGTTAACATAAAAAAAACAAAAATGTTATATTTTGAATCAGTTTAAACTTGATCGAAGAAGGTCGTCATGGAAAAAATAAGAAAAGAAATTCTAAGTTCATGTATTTATTGGTCAAATTAAAAAGTCATGGGAAAAATAAAAAATAATCTTAAGTTTATGTATTTATTGGCTAAATTAAAAGGTCGTGGGAAAAACCCAAATTTGATGAAAGTTTTTGAATTTTGAGGCAATTAAGCCTATAATATAACAAATTAAAAAAATATTGTAAGTTTGTAAATCAACAGGAAAATAGAAACAGCGACAGCTCCCCTTCTCCCTCCTATTCTCTTCTCTTTCTCCATCCAAAAAATACAGCCGCCGACCCCAGCTCCCCCAACCACCTCCGATGTTGCCAAAACTTTAAACTAATGTCTTTAAGACTTTGGATATTTTATTTGATGCTTTTAAGACTTTATGATGATTTTTAGACTTTTGGGCTGTTTTCTATTATTGTATAATTTTTGTGAATTTTTTTTCCGCCTTTTTTCTGAGGCTTACGCCTCGGACCGCCTCGAGGCTTACGCCTCAATTCACATAGGCAAAACGCCTCAAAAGCGCCTTAGGAACTTTACAACATTGGTCTTATTTTGCTTATGTTAGAATTTCAAGAAATTACAAGGAGTTCCACCGTCTAATTTAAATGCTAAAAAATTATTTGGAATTGTAAATTCTAACTGGTACCTAGGAAATGGTTCAGGGCTGACAACACTTCTAAATTGTAGTATTTGGTCGCTGAGGTATCTGCGTGTTTTATTTGGTCGCTGAGGTATCTGCGTGTTTTTTTTTGCAGACTATTGCCACAGTATGCATGTTTCTAGCTGGAAAGGTTGAAGAAACTCCTCGTCTTCTAAACAATGTAATCCAGGTGGCGTATGAGATTTCTCACAAAAAAGATCCTGCTGCCGTGCAAAGGATCAAGCAAAAGGTTCTGTAATTTGCTTGTCTCTCTTGCTGTCTTGATACTGCTAAGCTCAATTACATGATGTAATTTGAAGAAAGTTCGGAAATCTGTTTTTCGGCATCAGTTATTTGATATTGGGTCCTTTGTACAGGAGGTGTATGAGCAACAAAAGGAACTTGTTCTATTGGGAGAAAGGGTTGTTCTTGGAACACTTGGTTATGATCTCAACGTACACCATCCTTATAAACCCCTTGTTGAGGCAATTAAAAAGTTCAAGGTTGCTCAAAATGCCCTAGCTCAAGTTGCATGGAACTTTGTAAACGATGGGTATGATGTACTCAACACAGTTATAAATTATCCCTAATACTTGGCCATCCTACCTTTTTTCACCTTTTGACCCGAGAAAGCGGCATGCAGGCTTCGGACATCTCTGTGCTTGCAATTTAAGCCTCACCACATTGCTGCGGGTGCCATTTTTCTTGCTGCCAAGTTTCTTAAAGTAAAGCTTCCATCTGAGGGTGAGAAGATTTGGTGGCAAGAGTTTGATGTCACCCCACGCCAATTAGAGGGTTGGAGCCCTACCTGCCTTTGATTGCACGTACAGATTATTTTCATGATGCTAAATAGTACCTCATTTCACTAAAATATATTTCAAGGATGATTTAATTAATCACTGTAATTATATGGTTCATCTATGATGTTTTCTTTTTAATTCTAATTTCTCCTTGCAGAGGTTAGCAACCAGATGTTGGAGTTGTATGAACAAAACAGAGTGCCACATTCACAGGCTAATGAAGCAGAGGGGAGTGCTGGAGACAGTCAACGACCTCCATCTAAAAAAGCTCTTGCTAATGAAGAACATGGTGGAGCTACTTCAAAAACGTCGTCCTTGAATCAAGCACAATCAAGGCCAGGCTCGGACGGACACCATATTGATTATAACAGTGTACCTCCTAAAAGGAATAATGAATATGGAAGTTCTGAAAATAACATTATCCCAGATGGCCGTGGACAAGTTGAGATTCCTGAGCGAGACGTCCTGCTTCAACGAGGGAACTCAGGGGAGACACAGAAAGTTAAACTTGGGAATGGAGATGACTTTCATGGAAGGGGTGCAGTGGAACCGAAGGACGAGTATCACGGAAGAAATGTGTCTAACAAGGATGATTCAGCTGGCCAGTTACCTAAAGATGCTACGAAAAAGCTTGACAAGGAGAAGATAAAAGCTGCCAAAGCTGCCTTCCAAATAAGGAAGGCTCGGGGAGATATTACTCGTAAAGCAGATCCTGTGGATGAGCTTGAGAGAGAACTGGAAGACGTGGAAGTCCCAGGCGAGAACGACAAGATTAAGCGTGAAAGAAAGCAAAACCGGCCCAAGCCTTCAAGGCCTGAGCTCGAAAACTCCCAGAGTATCAAATACAGCAACGAGGCAATGAAAGGGCAATCCCCTCAAAAAGATGAAATTGATAATGTTGAAGAAGGGGAAGTCAAAGCATCTGAAGAAGTTAAACGGGAATATGGGTCGATTCGCAAGAGAAAGCCTGGTAGCCCGTTGGATAGAAATGGGTTGGTGAGGCATGGGTATTTAGAAAGAGACCACAAACGGCAAATGCAGGAGAACCATGTATGAACTTGAACTTGTGCGTACTATTATTGGGAGAAGTATGTTATGAATTTGAAGTTGTGTGTGCTATTTTTGGTAATGATGGCCAGTTCTTCATATGGTTACTCAAGAAAGAATATCGATTGTGTTTCTGCAATAGTTTGAACAAGCAATGAGCTACAACCTAGGTTGACCAGTTCTTCATGATGGTCAGTTTTGGCTGTTGCGGTCGGGTTCAGTCAATTGAGGTTCTGAATATAGTTCTAAATTATTTGTTATCCAACAATTCTTTGATTTTGAACCATAGGGGACAAATATTTTCTACGGAATATAATGTAATTTAAAGTTTAAACTAGATTACAAGATAAAAGTATCAAATAAATTATATAATCTTATAACATTTCTCTTCTATTCTTTATGTTGTTTTATAATAATACTTCTATTCTTTATGTTGTTTCATAATAATATCATTGAAAGCTAACTTATTTTATTTAGAATTGTTAAATATTTTTTATTACACGCGAAATGACTAAAATACCCTTGATAATTTTCAAAATCCCATTCGTCCCTGTATGTAATAGTGTAAATGATACTCGTTTTAACTTTATTGTTATGGAAGGTATTTTCTTAAAATCTTCTACAACTTCACTAATTTCCAATGGATATGTAAATATTTCATCCATCTTACTTCATTAGTCTCATTTGATTATTTTAATACACCTAATTCAATATAAATTGAGACTAATGAAGTGGAAGTGAGACAGAGGTAGTATATTATAAAAAAATAATCATTCTTTTTTCATCTATGTTAAACAATTAAATAAGCCAACGAAATATTCTAAATGTGCATGGGAAACATAATTAATTCAACCACATGGTAAAATGATAAATTAGTTATACACGTAATGTCTTAGGGCATATTGCATATCAAACGAATTCTAATATTTACTTCCACCTTCACAGTAAACATGACACAATTTATGTTTACAATTTATATTTATCTGAATGTATTAAAATAATAAAAAGTGTTAAGTTTATTGAGACAGATGTAGTACTGATATTGTTTATAATATATATCATATTGTAATTGTTCTTTTAAACCTAACGTCATGGTTTTCTAAAACAAAACCTAATATAAGTCTTATTTTAAGAAGGTTTAATAGCAACAGTCATCATTTATCTCCAACTAGTAGTACTGAAATGTGTTTAATATCAACGGAATGAAGAACAGATAAGACAGTTTGGCCGAGTCATCATTTACTCATGTTCGGTAGATAAGCAATACATGATATATTATGATACTATTAAATTTGTTTAGAGTGTCAAGATTATAGAGAACAAAATACTATTCTAGGTTGTATTTGGTAGACATTTAAAATCACGGTAATTTTTATTTTTGTTTTGTAAATCATATTATTGAAGAAGATAAATATGTATTTACTAATAATTTTAAATAATTTTTATCACACTACTTTTACTTATTAAATTGTTCATCAAAATAAGTTTATCCTCACTAGTATTTATTAATTAAGCATTGTTATGTGTACATGTAAGTATTACTAAACACTAATTTAAGCAATTCTTTTTATTTTATAGAAAATAAGCAATAAAGTTTATCCTCGCTAGTATTTATTAATTAAGCATTGTTATATGTAGGGGTGTCGCGGTACGATATACCTTACTAAAATTGTCATACCTTATACCTTACCTTTACCTTCGGTATGAAAAATTTCATACCGTTACCTTACCATACTTTTCGGTATACCTTACTTTCGGTATGATATTTTTACATACCTATATCTTACCTTATTTTCGGTATACCCTACCTTACTTCAGTATACCTTTCTTACACGGTATACCAAAACTTATTTACTTTCGATATATCTTACCTTAATTCGATATACCTATTTATTGCGATATACCAGAATTTATTTATAATGAAAATCACCTTAAACAGGGTCTAACATATAAAAAACATAAAATATTA
Organism: Leonotis leonurus; assembly: GCA_026898415.1. NCBI lineage: Eukaryota > Viridiplantae > Streptophyta > Magnoliopsida > Lamiales > Lamiaceae > Leonotis > Leonotis leonurus. The sequence continues at coordinate 803,172 of JAPKLX010000064.1, forward strand.
TTTTTTAATAACATAATTTATGAGATAAACCGCTAATATCATATAATTAATTACAATATATTAACTAACTATATTATTGTATTTTCATATAACTAATTAACTAGATTTAGGCATATAATTGTAATTAATCATTTATGTATGATATATTATAAAAATAATAATATATTTTCATTAATTATATATTACAACTTATATTATATTTAGTAACTAATAAATCGTCTAATTATATCATAATTATTTAGTTATGTAACAATATATATATATATATTAGTTTATCGTTATTATTTAAGATAATAAGTAGTATATAAGTTATTGTTCAATCTTTTTAATTATTAATAAATTCACATGTTTTTGTAGTTTGTCATTCATATTTATTAATTATAATTCATAATTTATGAATAAACAATTTTCTTATAATTCAAATCGAATATATATGTACATGTAATATTATAAATATATGTGTGTATATAAATACATATATATCGATATATACCAAAATAACGGTATATACCAATTTTTTCGGTATATACCGCGGTACGTTACTACGGTATACCTCGGTATTTGGAAAAATTATACCTTTACCTTACCTAAAAGTTCGGTACGGTATGATACCTTACCAAAAATTTCAGTATACCTTATATTCGGTATTTTACGGTATTTTTCGGTACGGTAAGTACGGTATACCGTTTTTTCGGTAAATTTTGACAGCCCTAGTTATATGTACATGTAAGTATTACTACACACTAATTTAAAATTATATTTTTTTTAATCAAACTCTAGTTTAACTTTTTAAGCAATATAGTACACTAAATTAAACATTGATATACACTCATAAAAATATTGTTTTTTTTTGCAGGTCTCATACAAACATCGTTAAACTTTATTGTCGTTGATAAATTGTTATTGAGGATTAATACAATTACGATTAATGGTTGACAATGTGAAAGAACAAATATTATAGTATATTTGAATCTACTAAAATTAATTAAAAGTAAATATATAATAAGAATGGTTAATTACAAGGAATTAATGCTTAAATCACTAATGCATAAGGGAATACATATGAAAACAATAAATTAATATTTAAAGTCTTGATATACTAGCACACATGCTCGTAAATTGCAATGAGCATGCATATTAATAAAACAAAACAAAGAATAGTGCATGTCTATAATTAAACAAATAAGAAATATATGTAATGTTCAAGAAATTCCATGATTTAAGGAAATTAGGAGTTACAAATATTTGTTAAATCACTATATCATCCTCTAAATTTTAAATTGCAATACATAGATATATTTAATAAATAAATGAATGATTAGGATTGGTTCTTAATTTACTCATATATATAGGGTTTGAATAATATAAACAATTGTTATGTAATAAATGATCAGAAAAGTATCCACAATCCATTTAATAAATTAATACATCCAGGCATAGATTATTTCTCATTTTTCATGTAAATGTCGTACACAATATCAACACAACTATTCTTAATAACTTGGGAAAATTAATTTCATGAAGGCTTTAGATATATATTTTCATATCACTATAATAGGTAAAGTGATAAATGTGTGGAGCATGTTTAATAATATGGTGCATACCTTCTCATTTGTCATTTTTACCACATAATCAATAGCAATTTGAAATTTCACCTGCTACCATGATATTACATAAAAAAAAAAACTTGAATATAGCCACGAATACGATCTTCAATATATACATTAATCTTATGGAGTATTATATCTATTCTTTTTATAGCCACGAATACGATCGTCAATGTTGTAATCTTATGGGGTAATTATATGTATAGGACTACTATTTAGTTGAAAATGAAAAGTCTTCCAGAAAAATTAATAGTCGAAACAAATGTGATGAAATAAAAAAGAATAATTAAAACGGGGAAATAGCAGAAGCTTTGATAATTTAGTTTTGTGTTTATATATAGAGATGATCGACGTTCGTTCAAATCTCAAGTTAAGAAGGTTGATATAACTCAAGTGGTGCAAGTGTAGAAAGAAATTAATCGGCAAGCGCCCAGGTGAAATCATTCTGGAAGATCCAGTGGCAGACCTCAATTTTGCCAGGGGCAGAGCCCAGCGACACAAATGCTCCATGAGCGGCGCTCCAACTGGACGTGTCCAGGTGGCATATGGCTACTCCCTTGTTCATCTTGCTTTCCGTCTTCGGATCCAATATATCCGCTTCGTACACCCGCACTTTGGGGACGGAGTGGCAATAATATAGCAGGTACGGGAACAAGCTCTGGTGACACGACACTGACTTTGTCACCTTCCCTCCGTCTATCCCTTTCACTTTCCCTATCTTTATTTCACCGTTATACCCCCTCGTGCTCTCCGTCGTCCGAGCCACCACGTTCCGCCCCAGCACCGTCGTCGCAAAGTCGATCATGTCCTCGATCGACGCCACGCATCGCTTCGTCTCGCCGGGGCTTGGGCCTCGCTCGCACTCTTTCACTGAATCGGTCAGCATTTTGGTCATGCTGCTTGTGTCGTCTACGGCGTGGAAGATCCTGCGCAGGTCGTCGAGCTTCGAGGTGGAAAAGGGTAATTTGGAGACTATGACCCGGGGCAAGAATGACCTTTTCGGCATTTTATCGCGAATGTCGGGCATAGGCATGATGGTACCGGTTTTCAGCATCGATTCCCGGAAGAACTTTCCGGGCTCAACTACCCATTTATTTACCGTTTTGCCCTTGCTAGTGATTGAAGCTAAAGACGCTGAGGTTGAGGTAATGTAACTAGAGAATGTGGTGCCTCGTTTCGAGTACTCTTTGAAGGTATTGTTCACTCCGTATATTTTGAAACCGGCGGCGGCGCCGGTCGAATCTTTGCCGTAGCTGGTGAATTTGTCGGTGCCTTCGTTGATTGACTGGCCGTAGTTGACGAAATTGATTTTGGTGACTTCGGAGTTTTTGCCGTAGGAATCGAAGGTGTCGTCGCCGACATTGGATTGGTCTCTGTAATTTTTGAAGGTCTCGGTGGCGGCATTGCCATGGGCTCCGTAGTTTCTGAAATTGTTTAGGGGGACATTGGTTGAGGTGCCGTACGATGTGAAGGTGTCGTTGGCGCCGTTGCCCTTCTCGCCGTAGTTGTTGAATGTGGAGCCTATGACGTTGGAATCATTGCCGTAGGAGGTGAATTCGTTAGCGGCGCCGTTTCCGTTCTTGCTATAGCTGGTGAACTTCTGGTCGCCGGCATTGGCCTCGTTGGTGTACTGGGTGAAGGACTGGAGGCGGCCGCTGCTGCTGTCGGAGTAGGAGGTGAAGACAACGTTGGGGACGTTGACTCTGTCGTTGTAGTTGGTGAATTCGCCCTTGCCGCCGGTGGCCTTGGTGCCGTAAGTGTTGAAGCTTTGGTCGACCACGTTGGACTCCGTGGCGTAGGAGACGAACTTGTCGTTGTGGCCAGTGGAGTCGCGGCTGTAGCGGTGGAACGTGTCGGAGACGAGATTTTCGTTCTCGGAGTAGCTCCGGAAGACGTCGGCGCTGCCGACGTGATCAGTGCCGTAGTTGGTAAAGTTCTTGTTGAGGTAGGCGGCGAAGTTGACATTGTCGCTGTGCTTCTCGAGGCTCGGTGACAAATCGGGGAAGCAGAGGAGATTGGCCTTGGAGCAGAATTCGGGCAGCTGCGTCGATAGCGAGTTCTGATCGGCGAGCTTCGAGAAGGCGGCGTATTGGGCGGCGTTCAGCGGCGAGGCCTTGCTCAACAAGAAGTCCGGCTTGGGCAAGTCGTTGGAGATCTTCTGCCTCCAATAACGCATAACGTAACCCTTGGGCGTAAATGGGTTTTCTGCGGCGGCTACCTGCATTCACACAACAACAACAGCTCATTTAATTAACACTGAACTGTTTGATAAAATGCTTGAACAAACGGACAAGAAGATAACAATCAAAAACGAAGAAGAAGATTGAAGTGCAGTCTGAGATGGATGGAGGGCTTACATTGAAAGTAGATATGGAGTAGAAGGTGAAGAGGAAGAGGAAGAAGAAGAAGAGGCGGAGGGGGGTGAGTGAGGGCATTGTTTGAGTGGGTTAGGTCCTTCCTGCTTGGAGTTGGAGTTGGAGCCAACATTCATTTTATATAGTGTGGTGAGAGGAGAAATGGAGGGTGGGCTTTGAGCTGTGTCGCATTTTCATTTTTGAATACTGGCATTTCCTAATGGATTTCACTTTAAACCTCTATCGAAATTTAATGGCCAACCCCAACCCATTATAAACTAGTAGTGGTAAGAAATGAAAGTTTTTTCTAGCCTTAGGTTGAATATGAATTGAATATGAAACAGTTTGTGCAACACCTTGTATAAAAATCCACCCACACCAAAAACACATGAGTTGTTAATCTAATTTGGTGCAATTATCTACGTTTGGGGGGCCACGCCCAATAATATGATCAATCAACAATCAAGAACCTCGGGTTACAAATGAATATTAATCTCTAAGGACTATCCATACCTTAAGAACCATCTTCATTCTCCAACGCTCCTTAGACTAGCCAATCCTAAAACCTGCAAGCCTCTAGAATTATTCCATTGAATTTATGGAACACTCAATTACAAATATCACACACCCCAACTCTCTAACACACTCAATAGGTGAGGCAAAACACAACTACACACATATGTATGTAGGATTATAATAACAAAAAGCTTAACAATAAAAAGCTCCGACTCTTCACTCAACATACTATCTCAATATATCTCTGGAGTGGGTGAATGATCGTGGACTAAAGAGTCATCCTTATATAGAATATCGTCAAACCCTGTATCACAATATAGGACTAAAGAGTCATCCAAGTGAGACAGATAACTAAAAATGTCCTACAAAAATATGCAAACTTCTCCTCCGTGCACTCACAAAAAATAATGGATTTTTATTCTCTCGTGCTAAAATATAAGGCCATGTATTTTCTCTTTATCGCTGAGTAATATCGTTCTCATGACACTTACATTACATTAAATATAATATTGAATCATATTGGCATTACTATTTGTACGAAATCCAGAAATAATGCAATAGAAATTCAATACCGTTGGTTTATTTTATTTTATTTTATTTCTAATGACGCTATGCCTCTAAAAAATGTGTTTTAACACATAAAGCAAATGCATTTTTAGATCGATCATCTATATTTAGAATCGTAATTTGATATCATTAATTTCATATATTTTTTATAAGAAACATAGCTTAGAAACTGGTTCACTTTTGAAGTTATTTAATTTAAAATGATTTCTCTTTGATTAATTTTATTTGAAAATATGATAGTATATTAATATTTGCCAAGATTTTTGTGCTTCTTAATTTGGTTATAGTGATTTGTGAAGATACATTCATTTAAAAAAATATTTGATTCCATCTTTCTACAGATAATGGGTTTTGAATACTGATAGGATGTGGCCCACCAAACAAGGCCCAATAAAAGCCCACTAGTGGCAGCTCGGTTCAAGAGCAGCTCAGCCCAGTATCAGCTCGGTCCAAGAGCAGCTCAGCCCAGTATCACCTCGGCCCAAGAGTAGCTCGGCCCAGCTCGGCCCAACAGCTCGGCCCAACAGCTTGGCCCAATAGCTCGGCCCATAAGCCCAGCACCTCGGCCCACTTAGCATAACCGCCTCTAAATTGTCTATAAATAGGCTCTCAAAGCTAAATTAAAGGACGGAATCTGTATTCGATATTTTGAGATCATAAATATATCAGCTCTCCTCTCCGTGGACGTAGACTTCATTAAAAGTCGAACCACGTAAATCTTGTGTTATTACTTTCCGCACCTCGTATAAATCTCACCTCGAAAATTAAGATCGATCACTGGCGCCGTCTGTGGGAAACGATATAAATTTTGTGGATTCGATCAAGATTTTCCGAAGTGAACACAGGATGGTTAGATCTACCCGCTCTACTGCCATAACTGCTGCTGCTAAAGGAAAGCAGAATCAAGCCGAGCTGCCCCCCGTACCTGCCGATCCACCTCGTACCTCTACCAACGAAGGGGATGTACGTCGGGTACAACCTAATCGACAGCACATACTCCGTCGCCGAACTCCGGAAGGTCATGTGGAGGACGTTCACTCGAACCGATCTCACGACTCTATCAATAGCAGAGGGCTGAATCAGGATAACCAACGAGGAAATACCTCGCTCCAACCTCAGCTCGGAGATGCGCTCAAAGCGTATCTAGACCTTCACGAACAAGACTTCCTCAAATTTGCCGAACAGCATCGGCAACGAGACCTGAACGAGGAAGATAGAGCGGGACCATCACGACAACAACCTCGTCCCTCGAACCAGATTGTCGAGAGAAGAAATGACGAGGTCCCCAGGAGACAGCATGATCGTCGAGAAAACACTGCCTCACCTCGGCGAGGTTCAACTTCGCCTCGTCAAAACGTCGTCCCTTCCCGACGTGACGAGGAGGAGTACCGAAGAGAGAGGATACCACCTCGTCGAAACGTCGACCATTTTCGACGTAACGAGGACGACCACAGAGAGGGAAGATTCACTGTTTACAGCCGAATCGCTACTCCCTTTACCAACAAAATTCTCCATACTCCGCTTCCGTCAACATATAGAGTCCCACCTATCAAACCCTACAATGGTTCCTGTGACCCGAGCAACTTTTTGTCACAGTACCAATATAATATGCTGAACCAGGGTTTAGCCGAGGACGTCTATATGTGCAAAGTCTTCCCCGAACTGTTGGTGGACAATGCACGAAAGTGGTTCGACAACCTGCCACGCTGCAGCATAGGGTCGTATGCCGACCTGCTGGATGCCTTTGAAAGACGCTTCTTCCAGAAAGCCGAAGCAAAAATGAGTTCGGCTCAACTCCTTACCTTGAGACAAGGACGAGGAGAATCCATCAGCGACTTTTTGGCTAGATTTTACAATGAAAGCCTCAAGGTCGACCGCCTCTTTGACGACGTCCTCATCTCGGCATTCCAAAATGCCATTCACTCCGGCACTCTCTTCAGGGAGCTCATAAAAAAACGCCCCCAAACCTCCAAACACTTGTGGAGGATTGTTGATACATTCGCCGAAGCGGATGAAGCCGATAGGAAGAAGCGAGCTATTGACCGACCTGAAGGTCAGGATAAGAAAAGAAAAGAGGAACGAACCGATCACGGGCCAACCCGACGAGGTGCCCTTGAGAGAATCCAACGAGGTCCACTAGCGTCCCGCCTCGGACCTCGGCCTAGTCAGGAACAAGATCGGTTCACTCCGCTAAGCAAACCTCGAGCAGAAATCTACGAGCTCCATACGAACTTGTTCTCAAAGCCTCCCCCTTTGTCCCGAACTAGATCAAAGAGGCGACCGAAGGACAAATACTGCGAGTTCCATGAGGACCACGGCCATGACACCGAGGAGTGCCGAAACCTCGCCTCGGAAATCGACCATCTAGTGCGAGATGGCACTCTTGGAAAGTACCGAGGTCGAAATCAACAGGAGACCCGATCTCGGAGCAGAAACAAGCGAAGTAGAAACAGGGGGGAAAACTGCAAACCCCACCACGATAAGAAACCAAGGCATGATGACGAGGACGAGGATGAAGATCAGCCTCAGTACGATGGAGTCATCACTGCCATCATCGGGTTGCCACAAGGTTCGACGAGGTCCTCGCTGAAATCCGAGGCTCGGAACCAACCATCCGAAGAACCCTCTCACAAGAGGTTCAAAAAGGACGAAGTCATTACCTTCTCTAGTGATGACCCCGTCCCTCACGCCTCGCCTCATCAAGATGCCACCATTATCGAAGCCGTGGTGGCCAATAAATTAGTGCACCGAGTATTCATCGATAGTGGGGCCTCGATAAGCGTACTTTTCAAGAGCTGCTTCGGCAAGCTCGACATCGAAGAAGCACGCCTAAAACCAGCACCCGTCCCGTTGAAAAACTTCACACAAGGGGAAACCTCGACGGATGGTCCGATCTCGCTCCCCGTGACAGTAGGACGAAGCCCATTATCTACTACAAAGATAATCCATTTCTTCGTCGTCAAAGCCAACTCTCCTTACAACATCATCTTAGGAAGAGATTGGCTGATAGCAACGAGAGCAGTCTGCTCGGCCTACCACTTGACAATCAAAATCCCTTCGAGGAACGGGGTTATCACGCTTTGGGGTAATCAAACACAGGCCAAGGAGTGCATGCAGGTCGCACTCCGAGGTTCTGGTGTGCAACACCCCCAAGCGTAACAATTACAGAACCCCGAAGTGACGAAGTCGACCTCGTCCGCTGCAGAACCTCTAGAAGACGTCGTACTCTACGAAAACGACGCATCCAAGGTCGTCAAGGTCGGTTTCGTCGGGGGAACCGAACTCCGAGGTCAGGTTATACAACTACTTCGGGAGTTCAGAGATGTCTTTGCCTGGTCACCTCTAGACATGACCGGGGTGTCACCAAGTGTCATCACCCATCACCTCAACATAGATCCCGAGGTGAAACCAGTTCGGCAGAAGCAACGAACTTTTGCTGCCGAGAGAAATCAAGTGATACACGACGAGGTACGCCAACTACAACAAGCCGATATTTTATTCGAGGTAAAATATCCGACGTGGCTGGCCAACCCTGTAATGGTGAAAAAGCAAGGAGGGGGATGGCGCATGTGTATCGATTATACCGACCTCAACAAACACTGCCCTAAGGATTGTTACCCCCTCCCCAACATCGACAAAAAAGTGGAAGCCCTCGTCGGTCACGAGGTGTTTAGTTTCCTCGACCTGTACAAAGGCTATCACCAAGTCCTTATGAGTACCGAGGACGCTCCGAAGACAGCTTTCGTGACAGACTTCGGCATTTTCGCTTACAAGAAAATGCCCTTCGGACTCAAGAACGCTGGAGCCACATATCAAAGGATGGTTGACAAAATATTCGAACTTCACATCGGCCAGATTGTTGAAGTATACGTCGACGACATCGTCGTCAAAAGCAAAAAAGTCAACACTAGCTTGAACGACCTCCAGGTCGTCTTCACACTACTTCGCGAGGTCAACCTGAAGTTAAACCCAGGGAAATGTACTTTCATGGTCCAGTCCGGAAAATTCCTAGGATGCTGGGTCTCTCGCGAAGGATTAAAAGCCAATCCAGCAAAGGTCAAGGTCGTCCAAGAAATGCAAGTGCCGAAGTCAGTCCACGACGTACACAGGTTAACGGGCTGCCTGGCCGCACTCAGCCGATTCCTATCTAAAGCAGCCGAGAAGCAACTCCCATTTTTCAAAATCTTAAAGAAGGCCCCGAACTTCGAATGGAACGACGAGCACAAGTTAGCCTTTGAGAATTTAAGAAGGTATCTCGACAACTTGCCCACATTGTCCGTCCCAAGAGAAGGCGAAGTTCTTTCCTTATACCTCGCCGCCTCGGACGAGTCAATAAGCGCAGTCCTAGTACGAGAAGGACCTCGGCAGTTACCCATATATTTCATAAGCCGAGCTCTAAAAGGGCCAGAAACGAGGTACCAACCTCTGGAGAAGGTCGCACTTGCCCTCGTGAATGCCGCACGACGGCTTCGACCATACTTTCATGCTCACCCCATACAAGTATTAACCGACCTCCCACTTCGGCAAGTGCTCACAAAGCCAGAAGCTTCGGGACGAATCGCCAAATGGGCGGTCGAACTTGGCGAGCATGCGATCTCCTTTGCACCTCGGCAGGCCATCAAGGGACAAGCATTGGCAGATTTCCTGGTAGAGGCAGTATTCACCGAGCCTCCAAAACCCTCCAAACCTCCCGAGGAGAATACCGAAGAAGAACTGCCGAACACACCTCCAGTGGATTGTTGGAAAGTTTACGTGGATGGGGCATCGGGCAAAAAAGGAAGTGGAGCCGGAATTCTGTTCGTCAGTCCGGAAGGGAAGGAAATCCCTTATGCTCTACGGTTAAGCTTCCCAACCACAAATAACGAAGTGGAATACGAAGCCCTGATAGCCGGACTTCGCCTCGCGCAAACTCTCCGACTACGAGCTATACAAGTCTACAGTGACTCCCAGATCATAGTGAGTCACGTCCTAGGTAAATACAAAGCACGGGTAAAAACCCTAACAGAAACCCTCGCCGGAAAACTCCTAATCGGCGAGGGAGACTCTACTATCTCAAGACCGATTGGGGTGCGAGAAGAAGAAGAAGAAGAAGAAGAAGACGAAGCAGCCATAATCGCAAATACTTACTTGTTCAAAGGATTCAAAGGATTGGAAGGTTTTTCTCGAACTTGAAGTCGACAATGGCAGAAGCAGAAAGGCAAAGAGCTTTTTGCAGATCGAGAAACTGAATTAGGGATTGCGGAAAGTGAAAAGTGGTTTTAGCTTCCAAAGGAAGCTTTTATAAACATCAAATCACCTTTCCCAATAGCCTCTTTTTCAAAATCCCGCCTCTTCGCCTTCACCAATAGGAAAGCGACGCATGTCACACGCAGCCTCCCACAACAGTTGTCTTCCACCACCTCGATTACTACCTCGGCTTCGTCAACAAACTACACCTCTACCTCGACTTCAGTAACTCTAAGATCTCCACCTCGACTTCAGCAACTCTAAGATCTTCACCTCGTCCAGATCATCACTCTGCCAACCTCGTCAAGATCTCGACTTCGGTGCCGATCTTCTTTTGAGGGGGGGATGTGATAGGATGTGGCCCACCAAACAAGGCCCAATAAAAGCCCACTAGTGGCAGCTCGGTCCAAGAGCAGCTCAGCCCAGTATCAGCTCGGTCCAAGAGCAGCTCAGCCCAGTATCACCTCGGCCCAAGAGTAGCTCGGCCCAGCTCGGCCCAACAGCTTGGCCCAATAGCTCGGCCCATAAGCCCAGCACCTCGGCCCACTTAGCATAACCGCCTCTAAATTGTCTATAAATAGGCTCTCAAAGCTAAATTAAAGGACGGAATCTGTATTCGATATTTTGAGATCATAAATATATCAGCTCTCCTTTCCGTGGACGTAGACTTCATTAAAAGTCGAACCACGTAAATCTTGTGTTATTACTTTCCGCACCTCGTATAAATCTCACCTCGAAAATTAAGATCGATCACATACCAACTTTAAAAAAATATTTATCTAAAAAAAGGTGCTAGCATGTTTACTTTTACATTTCATTGAAAAATAAGAAACCAGACCCTAATTGGCAGAGAGAATCATACAAATAGGAGTAATATTTTCATGAAATCTTTTTGTTTGTTAAATAAAAATTGCGGGTTATTCGCTCGTTTGTGAATTACTGATACTGCAGTACGTACCCGAAGGAAATTTTCGGCCTAAATTTAATATTAAAATATATTTAAGGAGATGATGAATATATAATCACATTTTGCTAAGCATATTAATTATAATCACTATAATTATATAGAACAAAAATGATACTCATGTACAAATTAAAACCAATAGAGGCTTGAAGTTGGGATTGGAACGTACGAGGATAAAAACGCGGTTTTAGCCTTGTTTTATGCAGAGAATGTGTTTTTGGTGTGCTTGTGCTTATGAAAATCTATATATAATTTTAATATTTGTTTCAATGAATATATTACAATATTTATAATCATAATTGGTGAAACAAAGAAGTGAGAGAGAGTCAGAGTTTGCTAGGGACAAAGGCCCGTGAGCAATTAAGGGGAAAAATCAGTAATTCTGAGATTGGTTTTAGGGGCAGTCTGGTCATATCACTCTTGTTATGTGGTTGGCACTTGGTAGTCCTGTCCTGTTCCACCGAGTCCAATTATATCCATGTTTTATCTTCTTTTATTTTCTTTTGTTCAAACAATTGGATTTCCCTTTATAATTAGTTGGATTAGTGATGGACCTTTTCACCACATAAATGATAAACGCGTTCAGTATTTTGGAACAAAGTACAAAGTTATTTTGGATTTACCCACCGCTCTTTCCAGTGCTGTGTAGTACACGCAAATCATAAATAGTGTAGATAATTTAAGTGTGAAAAATTTGAAGCGTAAATTTCAAATGTTTTATTTTCCTCTTTTGTCCTGGAGACTTTTTCCTAGGAAAATTCATAAATATGCAACTGGGATATGAGGATTTATTGCCGTTCTTCTGTTGAATATGAATTTATTGCATTATTTGTTTTCTTTCTTAAAGAGATCATTTGATCATGTCAATACATTTTTATATAACCTGAGAGCAGCCGCAGCGGGAGGGGTTTGCAAACCCCGGACAGCTTTGGGGGAAGGGAGGGGCGCGCGCCCGGGCGCGAAATCCGCGCTGCGGGTGCCCCGGGCGCGCGCCCCGCGCGGGTTCACCGCTGCAGGTGTCCCGGGCGCGCGCCCCACCCATTTTCTATTTTTTTTTTATAAATTAATCTATAAAATTATGTATTGTATTTATGTATTGTATTGTAATTTTTTCAATTTTTTTTTATAAATTATGTATTGTATTTATGTATTGTAATTTTCAATTTCTAAATTAGGGTTTAAATTATGTATTGTATTTCAAATTTAAGTAATGAAATTTTAATTTCTAAAATTTGTTATTTTAATTTTAATGTTATTTATTTAATTAAATTAAATAAATATTTATATTTTTTGTTTTTCACAAAGTAAATATTTATTTTATATTATAAATTTAAATTAACAAAATAAATTAATATCATTAAGTTAATTAAATTCAATCATTCTATAATGATTAGTAGATTTTCCCAAACCCCAAAGTGTGAACCCCCACTGCTACCTACTAACAATGTCCCAAACCCCAAACTTCAAAAGTTCCATTTAATTACAGAAATGCCACCGAACCCCATTTTTGCCAACCCTAAACTGCCCGCCACTACTGATGCTCTAATATTGAAGTTATAAATAGAACTTTTAATATGAATAAAGTCAGTATTTATTTTCATTATCAAAAAATGATGACATGTCTGTACCTGACAATGACATATTATTGATAAGATGACCACTTAACGGCTTGCTGGGTGGGGCGCAATTTAACGCGTTCACGGATGATGTTGTAATACTACATTAATATACAAGTGATTATAATATTTTATTTTTTATTTTTCTTATTATTTTAATTGTATAATTTTAAATTATATTATAATAATTAATAATTCTAGTCGTAAAGTAAAAATTAATAAATATTTATTAAAATTTAATATTTATCTACTAAGCATGTCAGATCATTCGTGGAAATATTAAATCTGTCCACAGAATACAAGTGAGTATTTTCGTTATAGGTAAATAATAAAATTTTTAATGTAATATTTCAGGTACCATTTGTTGAAATGTTGGATGCAATAAACAAATAATTAAGATAAACAAATTCGGGTGGCATTGCAACATCAAGCGTGTGTTCTCTTTTAATTATTTATCCAACTCAGCATAATAAATATCAGGTGGCATTTGTTGTCCAAATTTCTAAAGCGATACACATTTATACATTTCTTTTGATTGGATACATAGGAACACATATATGATTGAGAGAAAATTAATAATACCCCGTTACAGAATTTTATATTTTAAAAATACACATAAGTAAACATGGTAAAATTACTCATTTTTTTTATTTTACAGATTTTTGACCAACAAATACACGTGAAATCCACATGTACCATTTCCAATAACTAACTTCTCTTTTTTTTCACTTGACATTTTTTCTATACTGCTGTGCACTCTCTCTCCTTTCTCCTCTATCGTAGTACCGCACACTCCCTCTCTCTCCATTTTCATTTCAATTCACTCCCCCTACCTCACTCCCCTTCTCTCCCACGTTATTTATATATTTTGCATCATAAACATGTTCTTATATAGTGTATACTTAAACCTCTCCTTTTCAATAGCTACTGCTAGCATAGAATACCAGCGATATTTATTTAGCTAATTTTTTTTACGCGCGATATTTAGTCAATATGTGTTCTAATTTAACTCTGAACTCCAACATATCCAAACCGCTCAATTTGGAGCATCTACCGTTGGTAATCTATGTCATCAGTAGATGCTATTCGCAGTGAAATCATGAGCGATATTGATGTTCTCCACATATGTATATTTTTCTAATTTTAAATATATATATATATATAGCTTTGCCCCAACAAATGACATCTACCGTGGGATATTATTCACTCGGGAATAGATGCATATTATTTCATTTTTTTTAACATGGTTTGTAATATATATACTTCTAGGTTTGCCCCAACAGATGGATCTACCATGAAATCATGAGCGGTATTGATGTCTCCACGTATGTACATTTGAGATGGCATGCGACGACGGTCATTTGTCTGGATCAGATTTGCTCAAGCGCTTCCAGAACGAATTCTCAGTGTATGCCCTACAATTTCAGCGGGGGTTGACAAATATTAAAACTTATCGTGTTCTTATCGCTTTGTGTGATTGATATTAGTAAGTACATTTGATATTGTATTAATTAGAATTTTTTCCCATCCATCTTCTTATCTTTTTGTATATTACTTTTATATATTTGTATTTTAGGATAAAATATGTTTTGATTAAAATTACTGATAGAATTTGATAGGTATTTATTTTAAAAATACAAGAATTTAACACGTTTATATTTTAATGTGAAATAATTAATTAAAAAATTCGATACATTTTTTCTTTCTTCTTCTACGCATGTGATGGTTCACGTGCATAATCTCGACATTTTGTTAATGATATTGAAAAAAATTGAATTTAAAAACAAAAACTATTGAGTTTGAATTTCACTATGAATTTAGCTAAAATATAATTTAAATATTTATTTGAAAATTCAAATTTTATTTCTCTAATTTGCGAATATATATAACTTTTAGATGGGATATAAATTAATTGAATAATATTCGAACATTTGTATAAATCAAAACTAGATTAATATAATTTGGGAATCGAGACAAATTTTAATAATATTATTTAAATTTTAATATATATTGTATATTTTTTATGTTAAGTAAGTTTTATATTTATTATATATGACGTTGAACTTATTTATATTAATATATAGTTAGTTGATCATTTATTTACACGCTATTGTATATATAAAATGATAAAATTTTATAAGACACCGCCTTCATCCCCTATTGTTCGTCTCCACCACCTCCCGTGCTCCCTAAACTCCTTCAGCACTTAAACTAGATACATAAAAATAATATAATTATTTATTAATATAAATTGATAATTAGGAAACATATTTTCAAACTAAATAATATAATTAGACAACAAATTAGAATATAGTTAATGTTTCAAACTAAATAATATAATTAGACAAAAAATTGTAATATAGTTAATATTTTCAAACTAAATAATATAATTATTATATAATTCATCCAAAATTGTTTGGGTAAAGTAAATATAGAGAACTATCGTGTGTTCTACGTAACAATGGTAGTTCGTTCTTTTCCAGCGGTTTCCCCACATGATTGTAGGGAAACCATATACCCATATTGGACCCAAAACCGCCCGTATATCATGAAAGGGTGCAAATACTGCTGGTTATAGCCTATAGGTATCAGCAGTAGATGCTCTGTTCCGAGCGGTTTTGGTACTGTGTTGTAGCGTAACATCTATTTTATGTAAAAACATAAATACCGCTTGAATATATGTAAGACACGAAAATACCGCAAGTAAACATGACAACGCTAGTTCTTAAAAAACGAGCAATTTTAAAATTCTACCAAATAAAATAGCGAGTATTAGATTATTACATGATTTTTTTTTTCTGAAAAATATATCTCCAATTTGACGAGTTGAAGTAAATTTACGAGAGAAATAATGTAGTGGGTTTTAGTGATAGAGAGTGTGATTTGATTTGAGATGTAAGAATATAAGAATAATTCAACCATCATTAATAACTAACATATCTTATCTCATAAAACGTGATGCGTAAGACAATAAAGTGAGTAATTTTAATAGATACATTTAGGTGTGAGTATTTTATACATAAACATTTTACAAATTGGGTATATTTCATATTTTAACACTGTATGATATATATATACTAAGATTCACACATAATTGAGTATAATTTGTGGTAGTGGTTTCTTTTGATGATTATGAGAAGTGTTTGATTAAATTTATTTTAAAAGCTCATAAGCTCTTGCAAGAGCTTATAAGATTTTATACTTTAAGAACTTATAAGTTGTTAAGATGTTTGGATATATGAGCTTATAATCTCTTCTAAAAAAATTAAAATAATAAAGTGTTTGATATTTTAAGCTCTTCGTATGTAATTTTATTGGGGCAAATATAATAATAACAAATTATTATATGATTATTTATGTAATTTTATTGTAGCTTATAAGTTTATGGAGAAATAAGTTGAGGTGAAACTACTTATTGAACAATTTATGAACTCCAATAGCTTATTTTTACAACTTATAAGCTTTCAAAAAGTTTAATTTATCAAATATTTTTAAAAAATTTATAAACTCATAAATAATTTATAAATTATTTTAAAAATTTTATAAGAATTAAACATCCTCCACGTATCATGATAGTCGTGGCGCAATGACATCATGTACACTAAAATATAATAAAAAGGATTTGCTAATCAAAATAAAGTTTTAGGATCAAATGTTTGAGTTCTAAATTTCATGGATCATACCTAGAAGCAATAAAAAAATATTAATAGTTTCTATATAATATTCTCTTTTATTAGATATTTAGATGACACGGTATTTTTATGAGTGTGGTCTAAATGGTGTTTATTTTCGTGTCCAATTGATAAAATTATAATTATTACTCTTTCGTCATTCATCAGTTTGTTTTTATTTTATATTATTCTATTAATATTAACTTATTTTTAAAATATAAAAATAACATTTTAAAATGTCTTCCAATTAAATTATTGTTTTTTTACATTACAATTTATTTTTCTTGTAAAAAAGCAACATCGGTGCGGATGAAATATTTATTATATATATATATATATATATAATATTATAATATATAATACATCAGAATTTATATTATTTTAATAATTGAGTATACTGTTGTTTATTCTTGATTTTGTTTCTAGGATGTTGTATATTTAATTTTTTGCCTGTAATGTTCTATTACCTTTGATACCCTGTATTGTTCTACCTTTGAGCATCCTTTAAGAAAAAAAATTCTTTGATCTAATTTTTTTTTTTTTTGAATTTATCAATTCTAAAGTAAAGGTGACTTTTAAATAGTTAATTAATACACTCTCAGTATTAACTGCTAATTAAGTAAAAGGTTGAACGAACTAGGACATATAAAATAAAAATTGAAGAAACATTAAAAATAAATATCAAATTTCTAATATGAATAATATGACGGAAAATAAAAAATGAGACACAAAATCTCCATTGCATGCATCTTCTAGATCTAATTAGGTTGTGAGTTAGTTATTAATCTATAAAAAGTTTCAAAAACACAGAACCATCGATCGTATCTGTTACCTAAAAACAAACTATCATAGTTTACAATGAGTTTTTTAAATTACGATTTTATAAGCAAACCAATATATAACACAAAATGAATGTGGTAGATGACGAATAAGTCCACGAGGAATCGAATCGAAATGATTACGAAAATGAATTTATAATAAAATTAACTGTATAAATAGTGGAACACAAATCCATTTATATTTGTAAATCACGCGGAACAGAACAAGGAGGTACTATATTAGCTATTGTCTAGATTAATTTCTTCCACAAAAATCTTGCTAGATCTATCTATCTAAAATATATGTCGCCTCATTTTACACATGCATGCATTAACTTGGAAATAGCTAATATATAATTTTGAAATCATGCATTAACACACCTATTTATATTAGTATTATTATGGAGTACTGAATAGTCAATATTGAATATTGATATATGGTAAGCAAAGAAAGCATTTAACACATTGCAAGCATGCCATTTATATTTAGTTAGTGTTTGAGTGGTTAATGCACTCCATTGATGCCTACCTCCTCCCAAAAAATAAATCAATTATGAATAATTACTTTTTCTTTTATTAATTGCAGTATTATATATAAATGATTAAGCATGTGATGTGATATAATAAGAACTATATATGTGAAAATTAATGTACTATTTGGAATGAGCTATGAGAGTGAGGGCAAGGATTTGATGCTATTTCTGCCGATAACTTTGACCCACCCTGCAGTGTGGGTAAAACAGTTACTATATTAAAACACACAGATAATAATAATTGAGAGAAATTATTGAGCACAAGGGTGCGATCGAGTTCTAAACTCCAACTCCTCAGTTCATTAAAAGTAACGTTCCTTCTTCAACTGGAATTGCACATGCTGATCGATCATAGTATATAAATTGACTTATTAATCATTATAATTTTCTTTATATGGATGGACCAATGAATGCGAATCCATGTTGGATTAAGATGTTGAACTCATTTCCCACCAAATATACGTACATCTCTATACACACGATAATTATATTAAGAGACGTATATATGATATGCTCTATATTTATGTGATAGTACTGTAATGATTTTGTATAACATTTAATTTATTCACTTCAAGATACATATATTTAAAATCAGTTACGTTATTCGAGAATATTAATTCAGGTGAAAGGATACGTTCGGCCAAAAACAGCCACTCATACATACTAAGTATTATTTACATTATGCATTACAGTATAAATCAATATGGTACAAACAGTTTCTACTTTTATTTATTTATTTATTTATTCATTCTGTAGATAAATACAAGATGGGGCAATCCGGAAATTGCAGGACCCAGCTCTCCAATTGAAGTTTTTCAATTCTTTTGGCAATTTGAAAGCAACTTATAGTCTGTACTCTGTAGGCATTGACCAAAATAAATTAAATTCTTTCCAACTTAAAGAATATGGTTTTGATTTCACAAATTGATGTGTCATAGTCAAACTCATACAACTGAGCTTAATTCATTTTAGTTATGTACAATTTGGCACGAGGTATGGAACTGAAATTCCTTATAGATTGAAGAATCTGCACATGACATTCATGTGGAGAGGTTCATAATTTCAATTAAAAGGATGAGATTTAGAGAATATGAAACCATATATGTCTCCACCACTTTAATTAATATTGTGACTAAATTGGGACATGCCCATTTTAATTTAAGACACATTAACTGGACCATATGACAATATTAATATAATCATCAATTAAGAAATTGTTTGTTTTGAATCTCTTATTATGCCACAAAAATATTTGGTTTAAGATGTGAATTATATGTGCATGCATGTTTCGTTGAAATAATTAATGCAGATTCTCTTGTTCCCGAGTTAGGCAATTAAAAAAAACTGCAACTACATCTTAGAAATCAAAATACGACCTAACATATTTTTCTAAAATCATCTTACAATAAAGATGTTGAAGTCTTACAAACTAGCTAGCTTCTTAATTATAATACTATATGCTTCACAACTCACAAGGCTTTTAAGCTATTACAAAAAATTGAAAGCTATTATCGAAATTATCTTACTATTGCAACACTACAATTATAAGTGGGGTGGAAGCTACGTGTTGGCTAATTGAAATTAAATTAATTCAAAATTATTTGAAATCGAATTAAATTAAGATTATTCAAAATTAATTTTGTCATATAAAATAGACGTATTAGCTCCCCCCATCGTAGATGGTTCAGCCATGCCCGGTGCCATAAAATGATTAAGAACTACGACGGGTAGAAATGTATTTTGTTCTTTGTGTTCATTAAGTATTGTATGACTGAAAAATTTAAGGAAGAGCGCACTATGGGGAGGGTCATTTGTTGTAGATCACTCGTCGGATCTTTGTAGCAGAACTTCTTTGGAAAAAAGAACAAGAATAACTTTATTTTTATGAAAGAGTCGGCATTTTTTATCAGAAAGGCTATGCCATTTACAACCGATGATTAATTATAAATGCCATTATCAACCAAACAGCTCAAAACTCAATAGATTTAAGAAATGATGACATAGGACATGCATTTGCATGACGCATGAAATCAACAACTAATTGATACTTACACTACATTTTTTAGCTTTTCTGTGTGTGCGCGCGCTTAAACTCCTCCTTTAAAAAAACAAATCATTAAACTCCTTTTTTTAATAAAAAAAATATCATTGAACTCTCTTTTTTGGAAACGATATATCATGTGCTTTAATTATACAAGACTCGTCAACATTGTGATGAGTAGTAGTACTTTGAGATTATTCCAATTTCTGTATCGCAACATCTTCCAAAATCATGCATGCATATAAGCATATTGTAGGGTTCTCCGCACTTATGAGGTCAAACATCAATACCCATTTTTGAATATATTTTTTTTCTTTCATTACAAAATTTTCTTATTGAAAAGGAACTAACAGTTGCAAGATTATTCTGCACGCTTTCTTCGGATATCGATATCTAAAATTTAGGGCATGCATGCATGTTCTTGTGTAATTCTACAGTTCCATGATAAAGAGCTTACCCAAACACGTGCATCTGGTCCCTTAGCATCTTAGCTTCTTTCTGCCTTTCTACTGTATACTTTTATCAAAGTAATTAAAATAAAGTGAACAACAATAAAGCTACAAAGAAAAGTATGAAACCGCAATTTTCTTAGTATAAAGCATATTAAAGAGATGGGTTATACCTAGCTTCGAGGGAAAAAAGAAGAAGAAGAAGAGAAGAGAGGGGTGATGTTAATGAACATGTTCTTTCTTTTCTCATTAAAGTTTGTAGGATGAAAAATGAAAATGGAAAGATAATTACCATAATAAATGGAAACACAAAATTTGTCCATAATTCAGTAAATAGCAGTTTATACTTGCAAGAGTTTTAGACGTAATATTAATTTAAGAAGTCGATGATAAAAATAGCAAATACATATCTACACAAACAAAGTTGCAGCTGTTTAGCTTGTTTTTTGTGTCTTTTTGGTTCATATTTGGTAGTGTCTAGTTTTTAGTTGGAGTCGGTTTGGTGTCTTTTAGTTCGTGTTTATGTTGGATTTTGTTTGTTATTGTTTTGGATGTGGATGACGAAAAGGAGTTATTGTGAGCTGAAATGATACCATAAATTGTAACATCTTGCGCAACAATTTTGTTTTGGCTCGTTCTCATTCGTTACAACTCCGAATTTGGATCCGTTTGCGGCTACGGACTGTTGCAGTCAAGCAGATGGGTTAACTTTCGACTTAAAACTGCTTTTATTGTGACTGATTCAGCTCGTGAGTAGAGATGACAATGAGCCGGATTTGGATCGGATCTGGCTTGGTCCAGATCTAGATCTGGAAATTTTGACTTGAGTCTAGATCCGATCCGTATCCATTGGATCTTAAAAACCGAGATCTGCGTCCAGATCCATGAGATCCGCCGGTTCCACCAGTCCGACCCAGATCCATGCATTTTATTTTTTAAAATAAATTCTAAAATTATACTAAAATTAATAAGAAAATCATGATAATAATATAAATCAACAGTACAATATGATTGATCAAAATAACACTATGATTCTTACAGAGCACTATAACAATTCAAAATAAGTCATAATTTTTTAAACAATTTTAAAATTATTGATGTGTCAAGAGAAGTTGTGGCGAAATATATTGCAATTAAAATCAAAATTTAAAATATTTAAGAAAATTTTAGATTTTGCACCTACTTTTAACATCATCAACATCTTAAAAAAAGAGAGAAATTCAATAAGTAAAAAATATTTAGAGTTGGATTAACTATATTTAAAATAACGTAGATATTAATATATATATATATATATCATAAATAATTATAAACGGGTCTATTGGACGGATCAGGACCGGATCTAGGTTTCAAAATGTGAACTCCAGATCCGGTACTAGAAAATTTAAAAAATTCCAGATTCGATCCGAATTCATCGGGCCCAAAATTTGAAGGATCCAGATCCTCAAAAATGGATATGAATCTTCGGATCTGGACCGGATTCAGGATCCACTGCCATCCCTACTCGTGAGCCACATATGGTTTTGAAGCTCTTCTAGTCTAGTTTCACATGCAACAAACGGAAGGTCATTTGGAGTTTTCTAAAAGGAGTTATGTTAGTTTCAATAAAGTGTGGCAGTGCAGTCCAAAAGCTGTGAATGGAAGGGGTCTCTCATATTATTAGTCTTAAAGTTGAGTTATTCTTGTATCTAGAATATGAGTGAACTTTTATTTAGTGAGGGAAGTGAAGGGTTGTGTTAGAATATTATAAATATGTGTAATTGCAAGTATGGAGGGGCATCACTTTTGATATCAAAACTCCTATACTTAGTTTTTTCTCTAAAGAAGAAGATTCCTTAACCTCTTGGTGAATTCCTTAAGGGGACGAATTTCTTTGGAGTGTTTCTTGTGTTCCCTCCTCTCTTCTCCATGTCCCGGTATCAAGTGGTATTAGAGCCAAGGTTCGTGATTCCCCCACATAAAATGAACAATCCAGGCGGAGCCCCAAGGCGTGAGCCCAATCTTCGCGATATCGAATTAGAGGAATTGAGGAGACAAGTTCAGCAACTCCAGCAACACCTTGAGCGTGGCGAACTTTCGGAACATGATGAGTCGCATCATAGTTCGGGGGATGATGAGGATAAAATAGAAGATGAGATGGAGAATTCGTTCTACCGCAGCCGTAATTCAAGTCTCCAACCAAGAGGACATGATCGCTAGCAACGTCAACCAATTTTCCATACTAAAATCGATATTCCGGAATTTGAAGGCAGAATGCAACTTGAAGAATTTGTTGATTGGCTACTCACTGTCAAAAGAACTTTTGAATACCATGACGTGCCTGAAAATCGCAAGGTGTAACTTGTTGCTATCAAATTGACAAAACATGCGTCAATTTGGTGGGAACACCTCAGAAACAGCCTATTCGCAAGGGAAAAGGGCGGATCAAAACATGGGAAAAGATGATGAAGATGCCGAAGCGAAAGTTCTTGCCCGAGAACTATCGTCAAGATATGTTAGTGCAAAATGTAGAAGCTGCATTCAATGAGTTATCAACAACAACTCTAAACAACGTTTTCCTAACCCTACAAGGTTGCTACATAGAGATAATGAGGGTGAGGGGCAACAATAACTACAAGATCCCACATATGAGCAATGCTAGACACATTAGACAATGAACACTTCCCGAGACATTAGAAGTTAGTGGGGGACTGATTAGAGAAAGTTTGGAGTTTCTGGACTTACAGATGAAGAATGTGGGAGCAATTTATAACATTGAACAGTTGAAGACAACTTTTTGGGTTGTAGGACAGTTGAAGACAGATTGGTTTTTTGGGTTGTAGGACAACTTTTGGGTTTGTAGTACAGAAAGTTTGATTTTTTGGTAAGGTAGTTGAACATATGAATATAAGGATGGTTTTTGGGATTGGTTTATAGTATAAGCAACACATTAGATAGTCATGATTGTTGTTTAGCATGTAAACTCTTTTTTTGCCCCAATTATTGGGTACTTAGTCTCAGCTTTAGTTTTTGCATCATCGACTTATTTATCATGCTTTGCTTGTGATTTAACACACTACAAATCACAATATATAACCTCATAAACTTGTAAACTATATTCATAGAGGTGGCAGTATTTAAATGACATTCATTAAGTTATTACACCCTTAGAAATATCATTTAATCAACCACACATCCAGAAACATTACAGACTACAAGTGGAGGCACAATATTGTGATCTA
>JAPKLX010000064.1:826764-906053 GCA_026898415.1 Leonotis leonurus
TCCAGAAACATTACAGACTACAAGTGGAGGCACAATATTGTGATCTAAGGTTTCATCACAACACCCTCAATTATACAAAGTCATTGGGTGATCACAAAAATCACAACACAACCACAAAACAGAGCATAACAGGCCACAGAAACACACTACAGATCACAATATATAACCTCATAAACTTGTAAACTAGATTCACAGAGGTGGCAGTACTTAAATGACATTCATTAAGTTATTACACCCTCAGAAATGTCATTTAATCAAACACACATCCATAAACATTACAGACTACAAGTGGAGGCACAATATTGTGATCAAGAGTTTCATCACAACACCCTCAGTTACACAACATCATTGTGTGATCTAGGACACAACCACAGAATCACAACAGGTCAACTACGCCAGATCACATGACACAACCACAGAATCAGATCATCACAGGACACAACCACGAAATCAGATCATAACAGGTCAACTATACCTCATCACAAGACCCAACACATAATCAGATCTAACATGCAATCCATCAAAGGCCAACTATGCCTCATGCATAACAAGATAACAGGACAACTACGCCTCACACATAATCATATCATATCATAGGCCAAATACGCCTCACATTTAAACCAAGAGGTAAGAAATCGACATGAGTCAATCTAGATCAAGGAAATCAACGATTGAAGGCAACTAACGAGCAGCACAAGCTCTGAACCATGTCTTCTTCTCCCCAGACCACATTTTTCTCACAAATTCTTCATGCTCTGCTTCTCCTTCTCCCGCAGTCCCTGCAACACAAGAAAAACCCAAGAATCAGAAGGCTAACAAACATAAACCCTAAATTTCTAACCCTAAAACTTACCCAAAATATCAATCGTTTCAGTAGCAGGCTCCACCACCGAATCCATCGGGGTTTCTTCAACCACAGTGTTGGAGGATGACCAAAACCAAGAAGGTTCCATCCACAGCTCTCCATAGATGGATTTAGTAGACGTAGCCAGTGTGGTAGATTCTAAGGTTTTAGGAGATGATGATAGGCGTAGAGCTTCTGCTAACAGGGAAGGGGAAGAGATGGGAGAGGAAATGGCAGAGATGGAAGGAGATCTAGGGTTTGAGGCAGGAAGTGATCGATGAGAGGATGAAGATGGATACATTATGAGAATGGAGGAGATCTAGGGTTTGAGGCGTCAAAATGAATTCGGCGCAGAAGGGTTGGAGGAGATGTAAGATTTCAAATTCTCTAGAACAGCATAGGGAGAAACGATGAAGATGATAGTGGGATGGGTTAATGAGTTTTTGGGGTAGGTTGGGGGGTTTAATTAAGTGTTTGTAATGGGTTAGGTGTTAGGTTAGATTAATTAGGGGTAAGTGGGTTAAGTGTTAGTAATGGGTTAGGTGTTGGGTTAAATTTAGAATAATTATGTTTGGGCTTAATTAGATTAATAAAATTTGGGCTAATTAGATTAATTAGGTTGGGTTTAATTATATTAATTAGATTGATTTAGTATATTAAGATGATTAATTAGGTTGAGTTTTAATTAGATTAATTAAGATGATTAATTAGATTAATTAGGTTGGGTTTTAATTAATTAGATTAATTAGGTTGGGTTAGTATATTAAGATGATTAATTAGGTTGGATTTTAATTAGATTAATTATGTTGGGTTAGTTATATTAATGGGGTGTTTGATTTGCTTGATTAGCCTTGATTAGGTGTGATTGATAAGATAATCAAGCATAATCAAGTGTTTGGTTTGCTTGATTTGGCCCGGGATAGATTATTTGGCTCGCATATAATCAAGGAATTTCTTGATTATTAATCAACCCAAACTTGACTTGATTATGCTTGATTATTAATCAAGCATCATTTCTGTAATATCCTGCTAATTTCTAAATTATACTTTTAAGTGTTCTAACTATTAAGAGACCTAGGTATGATGAAATAAGAATTTTAGGAAAAACCTAGAGCATGTTAGGACCTACCATGTTAATTTGGCAGATCGACAAATCTTTTTAAAAAGATTTATTTAAAAATGAGCTTTTCATGCATAAGTCGAAAGTATATACATATTATACTCCTTGCGTAGAGTTTTTCAAATGAAAAATATTGACGTTAAGTTTGCTCGAAAAGGAGATCGTATGTAAAAGTTATGAATTTTCGAGTTTTAAGCATTTAATAATAATAAATAAATAAATAAAAGAAAAAAATATTTTTCTCCCTCCGTCGCCATTAACAAGCAACCGAGCTTTCGAAGCTTCGTTCCGAGGTCAAAGAGGTATGCCGAGGCTAGACAATGGAAGCTCGGGAACTCAATGAAGGTGGCTCAACCGTCGTTGGGTGACCATAGCGACCTTGCCGTCGCTGAAATTTTTATCATAACTTCACCTCTCGTTTTCTTCTTCGTTTCATGTCCTTTTTTGAAACAGTTTTCTCCTATGCATAGCTCTCATTACATAGAACTCGAGCAGTGAAGGAAGTTTGGGACGATGATGGCCGAAAATGGCCCGAAGGGACCACGACCGACCACCACCGCCTCCAAATGTCGGGGTCACCAATGGAGTCCGAAAGCTCCAATTCGGTGGTCGTCCGTTCTTCGAACGGCTAGGGACCCTTAAGGTTTTGTGTTCACAGCCATGCATTCTACATATCGGCATGATCATAATGTGTTTTCGTCTACGTAAAAGTTTTGCATGCATTATATATATATATAATACTATTTTTATATTTTTCTAAAGAAAATTTATTAACCGGTTATCCTTTTACGGTGAAATTTATGGTGAATGTAAAGAAAAAAATATAGGATTTTTCAAAAGAAATTGAACTAAATTTTATCGAACAGTTTTTCTTAAAATCGAGAAAAGGCAACGTTACTTCTAGGTGAAGTAAAAATGAAGTTGCATGCATGCATGATTTCTTTGCATATTTCACTAAAGAATATTGCACTGATTATTTTTGCCTTCTTGGCCAAAGTCGTTTGAAAGCTCGGTTGCTGCCAAATTAATTTATTATGTGATAAAAAGAATATTATTAAGCCTAAAAATTTAGTACTACTTATCTATAGTTCCTTTTTGGAAATTAAAGCCAAAATATATTCCCTATGACTAACAGGTACCTAGCACTGAAATTTGAGCTCATAAGGATTTATGGTTTTCCCGTAATCGAGGAATATCATCGGTGAAAGGTTGGGGATATATACGTATTTTGAGTTATTAAACTCTTTTCTCTAAATGAAAAATGCATGGATCTCTGTTAAAATATTTTCACGAAGGTATGGACTGTTTAATGCTCTTATCGACCGCCGGGGGTTCTTATTCGGCCTAACACGTCGATTTAAGGACTGTGATCACTTTAGTCTCTACTGCGGTGGGTTGATCACCATCGGGTTTTGACTCATGCTATGTTAGGGTGTGCAGTTCGCCAAGCCCTATTTGACTGAATGTTTATGATCCGTCGGTGGTAAAAGGCCCGGGACATAACCTATATAAGAGTAACGTCATGCCGGGTCATGTTTAATTCATGCACAAATGTTTTGCTTACTTAGAAGTTATTTTTGTTTTAAAACCTTCGAAGTTAAGTATACTGAACACAGACTATGTTTTTCGTTTTATAAAAAACCCAACTGAGTGCACTAGTACTCACCCCACGTTTTACAAAATTTTTCACAGGCTAACGAAGCAGCATGATGTGTGTGGCTGAGGAATGGTGTTATTGGGATGACGGTTGTTTCATCACGAGAACGGTTTACCGTTCAATACATAAGAATTTCCGCTGCCATGCTCACGTATGTTATGATATTTATGCAATAATTATCATCCACGTATATGTGTGTGATAATATATATATATGTTTAAACTCTAAGATCATTTCCTCATTCCACGAAGGCCTCATCGGCCATTATTAATAAAATTTCATGTTGTCATATTATCATTGTTCATTACATGCATACACGTGCATAGGAGAGCTTAGAAGTAGTCGGCCCATTTTGGACGCTCAACTCCTCGGCCCCTTGTGTAGTGTTCGAGCGAATGCCGACCACACTTGGTGAGCTGGGTGAGTGACACATTTTGGCGAGCTAGGCTCACTAACCTCCGCCTTTGATCGACGGTTCTTATTGGACGATTCGGCCTCTCGAGGATTCTGAATTACCGTTCCTACGAGATGAGCTATATTATCTCCAACCCCGTCTTTCATATTGGATGATTCGGCCGCTTGGGATTCAGGATTACCGTTCTCATGTATCGAGCTGTATTATCTCCAATTCATTTCATCTTGTATGATTCGGCCGCTTAGGATTCTGGATTACCGCTCCCATGTATCGAGCTGTATTATCTCCAAATTGCATATGATTCATTATTATAGACATTGTCTTTGCATTGTTTAGTTGTTTGGGTTGTAAAATGGCATAGTCAAAGTTATAGAGGAGATGTTGTCCGATTTTCAAGGACAACTCTCTCTTATAATGCACACGAACACAATGCCCCCTTTCTTCCCCGCTTCTTTTATCCCCGCCCAGTCACGCCCTTGGCGCGTGTGCCGTCCCTCGGGATTTGGGGCATGACAATTTCAAAATGTAAATTTACAAAATTATCCTCATAAATTTTGTTATTTACAAAAATACAAGTAAACACACACCCAACATATTTCTACAATGGGAAATTTATGTATTTTTCTATATTTTAATTATAATCATATAATTTATCAAACATTATAATCAATCAAACAAAACACATGGTTATATAATCCAAATAATCTCATCATCCTTTATCCTATCAATCTAATATATCTCATCCACCAAACCAAACATCC
Source organism: Leonotis leonurus (assembly GCA_026898415.1). Classification (NCBI taxonomy): domain Eukaryota; kingdom Viridiplantae; phylum Streptophyta; class Magnoliopsida; order Lamiales; family Lamiaceae; genus Leonotis; species Leonotis leonurus. The sequence continues at coordinate 831,562 of JAPKLX010000064.1, forward strand.
CCTAAGATGATTAATAAGGTTGGGTTCATTAATGACGTTTAAGAAAATAATGTTTGATTGTAAGGATAGATGGGTAAAATAGAAGGGTTGTCAAAAATAAAAGGAAAATGAGAAAAAACTTAATGGACAGACTAAAAATGAAATGTGGGAAGAAATTTGGTGGACGGAGTGAGTATTATATAAATCATTTGACTTTTTTTTCTTGTAGTGTATAGTTAGATTCGACAACCTTACAATATTAAAATATTTAAATAGAATTCTGTTTTTATTTTTCATTTTTTTAAATCGAATTGTAAAACAATAATATGCATTTATGAGTCCTTGGACTTCCTCGGCCTTTTGATATATCAAGCGGCCCTGTTTTTAACTTGTGTCAACCGTCATTTAAAGAGTACGAGGAACTAAACAAAGCTTTTAGATTATTAAAGTATGTTTATTTATTCTCTCCATCAATCTAGTTCACCAAAAAAATTAGTTTATCAAACTTATATTTTAATAGAACGGAGGTACGATGTAACAGCCCGCTAAATCAAAGAACAACTTAGCAGGAACTATTACTGAAAATGAGAATTTAAAATGAAAATAAAAGTTTATGGTTTCTCGATGCATAATCAGTTTATCTATAAATGAAGAGTTATTAAAATACGAGATTTACAGATCAAAAGGAATTTAATTTACATAAATGATCCAGAGAAGTTGGATCGATAACAAAATGATGTATAGCTTATAAGTAGCAAAAGAGGTACTCAATAACTTAAAACAAACTACTAGTTATCAAAGTGTTTGCAACGGAATACATGTGAGACGCACATATGACGATGTGTACTCAAGGTTAAAACTTGATCAGCAACAAAAAGGTATTCAACCCAACACTTCCTCCACCCCATCAACTCTCACTCAACCTGCACATTAGGAAAAACAACATGCAAGGCTGAGTATAAAAATACTCAATAGACACATGCCAAATAGTTAACATCTCAACATATATGATTGTACTGCCACACAGTGACACACAGTTTGATTAGAAATAGCTGTGCTCACTAAACATTTTATATATTTTCCATAAAATTGACCGGCCAGTCACATTTTTGACTATATGATCCATATCTGTTCTGGGTGCGCCGGGAATGAGGCCTCCTTCCACGGACGCGAAGACCGGTCGCAAGCGACTCACAGTTAACCTGGTGTACACGTTAATCCTTGCTAGGAATTTCTCGTCTAGTTTAGGATCCGAATTCGATTGCTACATAAGTTGGCGAACCAACACAGATAAGAAACATATAAAAACATAAACCTTTTGGCAAACAATCAACAACTAGAACTTCATTTATCAATCTCAAACATCAAGAGAAAACCCACACTTAGTGTGTAGAGAATTTCATCTTATAAGAAAGCCTACCTTCTCTTTGGTTCTTCTGAGTACCTCCCGTTCCTTGTACCCAACTTACTTCCTTGATTTACCTTTATATAAGAAACATAATTTAGCACACGATTCTAGATGTTGGTAAAAGATTTGGACAATAACGAAAATTTTAGAAAGCTATATAAGTTTGTATTCTTAGACTTGGAACTATTTAAGTGGTTAGAGTTGTGGTTCTTAAGAGATAATTTATTCATCATTCATTCATTCTTTTATTCATTTCTTTATAACTTAGAAATTCTCATTTTAAACACGTATTTATATGCTTACATTCTTGCTTCAAATTGTATAAATTCATTTTAAAGTATTCCCAAAAGAATACTAAGAAATTTTAAAAGGATCAAATTGTAATTGCTTTATTTCGTATATTTCCTATGTTTAATTAGGTTCATACTATCACATAATATTATCTCATCACTAAGTAAGGATATAACTCATAGTGAAGACATAATTCACAATCTAGAACACTAAATCACATCTTATCTAAACTATCTTTTATATAAGCAACATGACTAATTAACCACATTTGCTCGATCATAACTATCTATATAAAGGGTTTTAAGAAAAATCGAAATATGTTATAAACTAATGTACATTCCTACTATGTACATATAGAAAATCAGAATCATTAGATAAAATAATTGGGAGATATGACATTTCAAAGTTGGCTACTCAAAATTAGATATTTTCTGGAAATTTGACAGATTTTGTGTGGTTTTTCATGATCGTTGAAGGCTCCTAACTTTCAATTCATAGATCACATAGATATGAGTTATATCATTCTAGAAACCTTGTAATATTGGCTATCTAAGTGAAAAGAAAACACTCACAAATACTGCTTTATCAGGGAGATATGAATCGTCAAACTTGGGTTGCTGAAACAGTCACAGAGCTATCTCTGCGCAGCAAACTTTGAAAATTCATCATAAATCATATAAAACTCCGATTCAATCGATTCAAGTTGGAGAATCACCCTAACTCCTTCTATTTTTAGTTTCAAAAATTAAAACATAGAATCATGCCACTTAAATTACTAAACGAAAAGAGTTTCAGCTGCAGATTTATGTTCCAGAATTTAACTTTGTGAGAGGATATCTAACACTTCTAATTACCCTACTACTAAATCATCTAAATTCAATACACAAGTTCATGATTACTGGCAATAACAATTTAAAATTCATTCCTAATCATTCAATATCACTTCACCATCACATAGATAAAACCCAATGAAAATATAGCAAAATTCTCATAATTTATAACATGTTTAATACCTTCTCTCTTTGAATTTAGCCTTTACTAACCTAAATCATCCCAAATCACCATAAACATTTCAACAAGATCTTCACTATCATCTCACGGCAAGAGCACTTATGTTTCTCAGTTTGTGTTTTATCAATTGGCTAGGTTACCAACAGTGAAAATCACATCCAGAAGGAACAACCCCAGAGAAACCCACTTGTTGGTCCCACCACTAAGTGGCATAACCTTAATATACTATTTCCTAATCTCGTATATAATGAAAGAAGATAAAATATGAAATATTATCCATGAAAATAATAAACCACATAATACAAAAAGGAAACCCAATATCTACCCAATGAGCATGAAATTTACTGGAATAGCGAATTCAAGGAATACAAAAAGGCATGCTGAAAATTGTGTCCACCATGCAGGAAAAACTTCATCTTACATTCACCTTTCTTTTCACTTTCCTTTCCTTCCTCAACTTCCACTCTCAAATCTCTCTACTATGATTTTTTTTTTCTCTCTTTTTGGGTTGTTAAGTGACGAATGAAAGGGTGTTGGGTGAGGAGAAAGGTTGGTTTGGGGAGTCATCAAAGTAAGAGTAGGAGGTGTCAATTAATAAGGTGACTAATGAGATTGTATGACTAATTATAAAACATAAAACAAAATTTTTGATTTTAAGAGACATTTCTTAATTACCTTTACTACACTTCACGCATATACACCTATATATATATCTAAATATTTAATAAATAAACTATAATATATATATTTTTTTATTATTATTATTAATAATTTTTTTTTATTTGGACTATTACATACGATAAAAAAAATGTGTATAAAATACTAACTAATATTTGCCATTGATGTTTCTGACCGACATTTGTCATTAATAAAAATAATGAATTTAAAAGATCATCATATATATAATACATGGTAAGAAAAACTATTCTATATATAAATACACATAAAAATTCTAACGCACAGAATAATGAAAAATGTATTTTGTCGAAAACTAAGGACCAAAATATAACATTAGGGTTTGAGTAAAGTAATAGGTAGAATGTCTTTTGTAATGTAAAACTAAGATTATGACCATCAAAAAAATTAAATCATCTAATTATTTATATATTTTTATTTATTTCTCTCTTATTCTTTCTTTTTCAAATTTTGTTCAATCCAATCATATTCATTTTTCATTTCAACCATTCAATTATAATATTTAATATTTTTATTTTTTGTTCGTCCTTGCTCGTAGATATTTAGGATACTTCTTCAAAATGTAGAACTATCTTGATTTGTACAATAATTGGATTATTGCTGATGAGACGCCAAATAAACATTACTGTTAAATCTTATTTATTTGTTCAACTTTTTGAATTGTCGGGAGATGTGTGTGTTTGTTCATATGAATATTGAGAGATGTTTAGTGATATTATGGAATATGAAAATGAGACTGACGATGATTTTGTGAAAATGAATGGTTCATATTATAATTGAACTTTGAAAATTCTCCAGAATTTAAAATAATTTTTAAGATTGAGATAATACATAAAAATTAAAATTATGAGAATTGTAGAAAGGATTATTTCATCGATCAATAAAAATTATTAAACGAGATAATAAAAATACAAGTAAAGAAGAAAATTCATGCACTACAAAAAAAATTATTTAGTCACGTAATTTTTCCGTTACTAAAAATGTTAGTAACGGATTTATCCGTAGTAATATCGATGATTGCTAAAAAAAATTTAACAACATAATATATTTCATTATTATATAACAACGGAATTGTAATGAAATTTTTGTTTCTAAAATGGTTTCTTCAATTTTAGTAACGGAAAATTTTGTTACTAAATTTTAATAACGGATTATTCCGTCACTAATTCCGCTACTAAAAATTGAACAACAATTCTATAACAATTCCGTTGTTAATCCGTTAAAATTTAGAAAACAAAATTCCGTCACTATTCCGTACTATAAATTCTTTTTTTTTTTTGTAGTGATGTGTATGAAAAAATATATCAAGATCACTCTCTACTTATAGATAATGAAAAAATAAATATTTTTGATATTTTTAAAATATACTATTATACAAAAATCATAATTTTATCCATACTAGAATAATTTGCCAGTGCAATGCACCGACAACTATTATAAATTAATTTATCATTATTATAGTTTAAATTAAGAATAATTAAAATTTAAATTGATACTTAAATTTTAATATTTAATATTTAAATTTAATATTGATAGTTAAATTTTTAATTTTTAAATTACAATTAAAAATAATTAAAATTTAATATTGATAATAAATTATAATATATTCTAATTACTTAAAATTTTAACAAATGTTATCCCATGTAAAATTCACATTGTTAAATAAAAAATAAATATAAGGAGGTCCATTGATCACTAACTCAAATGTATAATATGACGTAACAACAACGGTAAGAAAATATAATAATGTGGTAAAAAAAATGAGTTAGGTGTTTTTATTATTTCACAATCACATTATGTAAATACGATATACCGTAAAATTTATTGAAATTAGATATGTTAATACAATTTTTTAATCCATACTATTTTGCAATGATACCTATATTTTCATTTATATTCCCCCACTTCTCAAGTGTTTGTATCAATTAAAATGAAGTGCTAACGAAGATAAAATGCATAGCAGTTAACATATTCACCAAACAAATTATGAATAACTATATCTAAATTATACATACAGAAGATAGCAAATATTAATATAATTGAATTTGTGCATCATCTCTAGGAGTAGCCAACACAATAATTCTATTACAATTATTCGAACTTATCAAAACATATTCCGTTAAACAATAAAATGAGAATAAATTCTACAGTAGACTAATCATAGTTCAAAAAAATTCAATGCAAGAAAGAAGAAACTATCAATTCCTATAAACACCACGTCAACATTTTCTTAAAGTGATTTTAGATATGGATTAAATGAGAAGATTTCAATCACAACATATATCCAATCCGCACAAACACCGTTCTTCCTACATTTAACAAATCCCAAATCAGTGATACAATAATATATGTGTACATATAATTAAAACAAAAAACAAAAAACAAAACAAAAAATAAATTAGAAAAGTACAAGATATTGAAATAAATTAGAACAAGAAGAAATAAAGAGCAAAAGTATAAAGAGTGCTGTTGTCGATGTGATTTCAGACCGCCACCAATGAGGCTGCTATCTATTTAATGAGAGAACTCTTGGAATCAACATTCATCCTAATATTATTAATTATTTATTGTTGATTACGAAAAAAATATCTACATTTCTCAATCCACAACCCAACAAAGTTTGTGAACTGAACTAATATGTAATCTCAAAGTTTCACAGATCTTCCTCACAATATGATAAATACATTAAGTGAAAATTGTAAAGATCAGAAGCTTTGATCAAAATCAAGTTAGTTTGATGGAAAGTTTATATTTAACATTGTATTCATTAGAAATCAGATCTAAATTTAAGAATTTTAGGTATGCATATAGAGATTGTATCTCTCCATCCCCAAGGAAAAAATAAACAATCATAAATCTTCTAATTTATCAACAATCAGCAGATAGGAAGACAGATACCCGGAAGAACACTTAATGCAGCGAGGACGTTCTTGTAGGAAATATGAGGAATATTTGGGAAGGAAAAATGGAAATAATATTTTTGGAAAAATAAGAATAAAGATTACAGTAGCTATAACTTGCAAAGAATAAAATCTGGAAATAAGTAGAAGCCGAGTCGAGGAAAGATCCTCTTTCCGCAAGACAATATTACGCCCAGGTAGTGCTCACGGTGTGGCGTAGATGTCTCCAAAGATAAAACGGCTTACGTCTCCTTGATAGCAGCACCACAAAATCAACGAGCTCCGGCGAACAGAAAAGTGGTTGAGGACAAAACTTCTTCTAAATGCTTGAAGAAGATGAATGCAGATCGTTGGGCAGTCCATGGCACAGGCCAGGCCACCAGACCAGAACACCATCTGCTGGACTAGAACCAGAAAGTTTTGCTGGACCAGAACCTTCTGCTGATCTGGCCTGATCTACTGGGCCAGATCACTTGCTGGTCTGCTGGGCCAGATGATCTGTTGAGCCACTGCTGAACCAGATCACTAGCAAAAACGGGCCCCAGGGCAGCAAGCCCGGCGCGCCCCAGATGGGGCCGGCACACTGTGCCGGTGCACGCCAGGGTGTGCCCCCAACTCTTCATACCGTAAGGTTTCTTCTCTCCTTATATACAAGATGAAAATTGGTTTTATAACCAATGTGGGACAAGGTATTCTCTTCACTCTTAGTCCCCTTAACATATAACTCCATGCTTCAAGTGACTAATTTTAAACCTTTATTTCTCACTCACTGGGAATCGGTTTAGAGAAAATAAATATACTACGATCATCTACTCGGAACGTAGATCGATCTTACGTCATTTAATTTCCTTAGAATTAAATGCTTCGTCACTTAAAACTTAGTCAAAGTACATTGACACAACAAATATATAACATATATATATTTATTTTTAAAACATGATTCCTACTGTTCTAAAATTTCTTATACTACAAAAAATAATATTTTACACCGAGAATTCAATAAATGCAGATTCTATTTTGATTTCCGTTGTTACTTGGAACAATTTACTGCTAACTATAAATTTGTACATTAGATCAACTATAGCACGCAAACTGCAAAAAAATATGAAATCAACCCCTGCTGAAAAATGTAATTATTTCTTCTACATGTTTGAATTTCACCCTTATCATTCTATATGTTTCAGGAGTGCATCAAACTTGCAATAAATTACAACATGATCAAAATCTAAAATAATAAATAGATCTCACATGTAAGCAAACAGTCACCGACATTTGCATGATGCGAATATTATTTCACAGCAATCAAAAGAAAATTCCACAAATGCGGGAACATATACAAATAACAATCAGCGCATATACAATTAAGGTAAAAATAATTTAAAACAAATGTGAATTACCGCATAAGGATTCACTTTTTGCTTACAACCGTCTCTCTCTATCTCTTAATATTTACAAACATAAATGCACCGAGATCTGAGGAATGTAGACAGAAATCGTGATGACAAGTGAGGGTTTGATCGGCGAAAGAACTTAAGGCTTGGATTTTGCCGGGAAATTTATGAATTCGGTAGAAGATTTTTGTTTTATATAGTACTAGTTTGTGTACCCGTGCGATGCACGGGTAAAAATTAAAACTAATAAAATATTTAATTGTAAATTAATTTTTATTTAAAAACTTATGTGAAAAACAAAAAAAATAATATTTCAATTATCTATATTTTTAATAAATCAATGGCTATGATTTTCACTTCAAATTAAATTTCATTTAAAAAACTTTCATACTTCAATAGTGATGAAAATTATTTAAATTAAATTCAATTAATATTAGTCATTGCTTGTGCATTGGTGACAACTTAGATTCTTACTCGTTTCTCATACATATATTTTTTTAATATGACCCAGCTATATATATATATATATGTGTGTACAATCTATGGTCCAGATTAAATATGCATCAAATTTATACATAGAGTGCATTGAAATTACAATACATTGGTTAATGAATAAAAATGCATCACCAACTTATGCAATAAGATTATGCGTGTAATGCATCAAAATAATGTGTATCATGCATAATTTTTAGTTCTTATATAAGAATTGGTCATTACCGGATCCTACCCCTATATATATAGGGGTAGTCAAGAGATCAAATTTAATTAGTTTCACACGTGTTAATTAATATATTAAACTTGAAATGTTTACTTTATCAAAATTGATGGTTAAAATTAATTGATTTTTAAATTAAAATATTTAAAATGTAATAATAATAATAATTATTATATATATATATATAATTGATTTATTCCTTATTTGTGAGATTTTATTATAGTATATTTAGTTGTAATAGTTTTTGAAAAACATGATTTGTGCTTTAAAATTTGCTAAATAAATAAATGTGTCTAAATAAGTGAGATAACTCAAAAAAGAAAATGTGTTTAAATAAGTGGGATGAAGTTAATATATGTTAGTTTTGAATTTATAAATCATACAAATTGATTATAAGTATTAAATATTAAAAATAATTAGGAAAACATATTAGATAACATTGAAATTTTATAGTAAAAATAGATTGAGACACTATGTCTAATTTATCTTCATGCATAATATTAAAACATATTATAAAGAGTATTCAACTTTATAATTAGGAACATTATAATTTAGTAAAATATATTATATGTATAAGAATATGTATACATATAATTATTTCAATTTACTAATGTGTTATAATTTTTTATATTAAATTTATATTTTATATAACATATATCAAATTAAATGTATTGTCGAGATCTTTAATTTAATATGCATAATATTGCAAATATTTTTACGAAGAAAATAAATAATTTTAGGAGAAATGTGTTATAGGAGAGAGAAAATAATCTATAAAGTTTTAAAAATTAATAAGCTAAACGCTAAACATAAACCAGATTTAGTTGTATATGTATATTATGATTAGGGTTGTAAATGAATCAAATATTTTTGCTCGATTCGGTATTCGATTCGAAATTTTGATATTCGTATTCGAAATTTTTGTATTCGAATTCGAATACAAATAATTTTTTCGATTCGATTTGTTATCAAATACAAATATGAAATTATAGTATTCGATTCGATATTCGTAAATATTCGATTAAAATATTCGATTATTTTTTTATTATTATTATTATGTAGTTAAAACCGGCCCATTCAATTAATTCAAACCAGTCCATTCGACTATCCTATAATGGACCATCCTAATTAAATTCAACCCGGCCCGTTATATTTCTTCAACCCGGCCCGTTGATTTAATCAAAAAGTTATCAAATACAAATATGAAATTATAGTATTTTGAGGTTGATGAGTTTAGCTATGAACCTTTTAATTTGATGATCTGTGCTCATGTTATAAAAATTCGATGTTTATATGTATGGATTGTATATTGAGATCTTAGATAGTGAAATCATTGATTTATTTATTGTTGAGTATTTATTAGGTAAATGGATCGGATATAGCATATATTATTTAGATGGTTTTTTTTATTTTTATTTAACAGTTTTTCACAATGTAAAATTCGAATCGAATAGTTCGAATCGAATCGAATAGTCACCAAATCGAATCGAATTTCGAACCGAATATCCGAAAATTTATTTAAAAATTCACTTGAAAATAATCGAATCGAATATTCGAATATTTTCGAATAGTTCGAATTTTAACTCGAATCGAATTTCGAAGCGGAATTAATATTCGTAATCGAATCGAATATCGAATCGAATATAGCAAAAAAAATTCGAATCGAATCGAATATAGAGATATTCGCCTCGATTCGATTCGTTTACAACCCTAATTATGATTTATCCAGTGTTTAAGTTATCTTGTTGCTCTATTGGTTCACAGTATAGCCTTTTTTACAAAAGGTATACAGATCAAATCTTGTTAAGGTTTATTTTTAAATTTAATAGTTGTAGTATTATATTTGCCATTGAAATTAAAATTATTTACAAAATTTGTCATTCAAATTGATTTCAATTGGAATGCTTCCTGTTTTATATATATATAGATTAGAAGAGACATTGTACTTTTGGAAAAGTAATATAAACTTAACTGCAAAATAACTACTTGATAAAAAAAAACTGTACAAAAACTCTGTTTTTATATATGTATATAGATAGATACCCAATACTAAAGAATCTGATTTTCAGAATGTTCTAATATTCTCTTTAAAATTTTAACTTTTTATTACAACTAATAGAGTGGCCTGCGAAAGGCACGTAAATTACTATATTTAGATTGTGAGATGAAGGAAAAAAACAACGATAATTTATATTTAAATAGTAGGGAGAAATAAAAAAAAAGATGAATTTAAAAATTAATTATATTTTTATTACACATTTATTGATAGTCTTAGTTGATAATTTAAGTAAATATATACTCCATTGAGTTCATTTGTCCCATTTATTTAGACTCATTTGATTTAGGCACAGAGAGCAATATTTAGTTATAATAGATTTTGAAAAAATGGTTTGTGCTTTAAAATTTAAGTGGAACGGAGAAAATATTATTTTTAATTTTTTGATAATTTTTATATTAAATTTTATATTTGTATTATGATGATTTTGTTTGTTGGATAAATCTTATTAAGAATTTTAAAATCACAAAGAATGACTTATGAACATTAAAATTAGAAGAAAAAAAAAACTGCCTTTAAATTTGGCGCTAAAAAGAAGTTTCTAAACTGCGCCTTTATATATTGATTACAGACATGGTGTTCAAATGTACTTTTCAAAAATGGGCAATAAACACAGTCTTAAAAAAGGAAGTTGATGATCAAATCAAATCAAATACTAATAGAAAAGGTTGTTGTCTAGTTGAGGCCATTTGGCGTTTCCCTTGGTGTTGACTTTGCCTTTCCAAACACCCCATTAGTCACTACTCCCACTCCACAACCATCATTAAAATATTATTTTATAAAACCAACTTCCTCTCATCATTTTCATTGGTCATAGCCACTTTAGGAAAGCATTTGTTTTATTAATGAAATTATTATTTGACTAATAGTTATACGATAAATTATTTAGGGAGAAAATTAAATGTGCACACATTTTTCAAATGTATACGAATAAAAAATTTATTTACAAAATGTGTATGAATAAAATACATATTTTTTTTACCACATACTACTTTAATTATTGTATTTTACATTTTACTAACTTCTATGCACTTAGCATAACGTTTCTTTTACTCGCCATTTTTACTTTCCCTTCTCCATGTTCTCTTCTTTTTATGCACCTCCTCCCCTTCTACCGTGCACTTCGGCAGACATCCAACTCTCCACCGCCCACCTCAATTCACAAGCTGTAAAACAACCTTCCACCACCACCACCGTTTGGAGCTCACCATCACCGTTCTCTGCTCCTGGTCATCCGTATAAATATACTCATTCTGAAGTGGTTAGGTAGATGTGAACATAATCATTAAAGTTAGTTAATTGAGGTAGGTGGTCAAAAAGTGGGTAATTTTAATATAAACATTTTGAGGTGGGTATTTTCTTCATCTATAATTAGCAAAGTGAGTATTTATCATATTTAACAAAATTATTTATCTTAATAATACCATTATATATATTTAATATTTAATAAGGACACCTCACGAATATTAACAAACATAGGTAGTGTAGACCTGATAAGTCATTGCGAGTGTTTAAAATTAAAATGACTTGAACTTAACGCTGAAGAATTTATGAGAATAATAAATACAATTGTGTTTTTTCAACTTATTTAATTTTTGTATAGTTAGGGAGCTAACAAGTTGGTACTTTGATGGAGATATATAGGTTATGATCCGTTATCGGGGGGACAACGGTTATAGATAATGGACCCATTGCAATAATTATATCTAGGGAACCTCAATTCCATATACAGTTTTTCTTTTCAATTTCACAATCAATTCACAGCTTGTATTTTATTTTTTGCTACAAAATAATGTAATATTAACTTCTTTACTAACATTGCATATTTCAATAAATAACTCTTTCCTTTTTAAAGTAATACAAAAATATTTGTCATGTTAAAAAGTAGCTATAAATGATCTAACACGAATAATAAAAATTAGTAAAATATTTTATTTTAAATATAAAGTTTTTTATTTTTGGGAAAACGACTATTTTTATAGAACAATCTAGTGAGAAAATGTGACCATTTTTAAGTGAGTAAAAAAAGTACTAACTTTATTTAATGTTCCTTCCATCTATGAAATTAAAGTTGTTTACATTTTTACTATCAATCCATCCATGAAAAAGGTTTATATTTTTAGGTTGTGTTCTCTTTGATGGATAAATTTATCCTACAAAAATGTGGGATAAAATTATAATTAGTCTTCAAATTCCTTCTATTTTATCCATACCTCCATCTAAATTATAAATTTATCATTGTTTTTCTCATTCATCCCACTTTAAAGAGGGGAAGGAGAAAAATAATAGTGAATTTACAATTTACATAGGAAGTATGGATAAAAAAAAAAGGAATTTGAAGACTAATTATATTTTTATCCCACATTTTCATGTAATAAAATTATCACTCAAAGGGAACACAACCTTAAAATTTTTATTTATAATAAGTGAATCCATTCCAATTAATACATACAATTCAATTAAAATAATAAATCAAATGAGACACAAACTTCACTTGACACATAAAATTACTTAAAAAGAATAAATTAAGTGAGTAAAATCAAAGTATATTATTAAATTTGGAGTCAAAATATCAAGATATTTGATAAATGATGTAATATATAATTTCCAAATTCCAGAGTGGCAATGCCCCCCTCTGTCTTTTACCCTAGCTAACTTCGTCCCTGTCAACAACGGTGGCAAATATATACATATAATTAAAAATACTACTACATAATATGCACTAACAAATAGACTAGAAAACAGTATTTTTTTCCTAAAACAAGAACAGAAATGCATTAACAAATATTGAAAAATAGCAAGACGTGCGTTAACGTATTGACTATAGTCTGTAGAGGAAACAGAAGTAGTATATCAATCAATAATTTCTACAGAAGAAAAGCACTAAAATAATTGAAGACCTCCTTTATGTTACAACTACAAGGTATAGTTTTTGTGAAAAAAATAACTGCTTGCATTAAAAATTCAGCAAGTTTATTATTTACATTTGAAGCAATATATAATAATGGTAAAAAAATAAAAATATTTTGAATATGCATATAAATAAATTTGGATGATTGAATATGATTTTCTCTGTCATTAATTACCGACTACCGTGGTGTTTGGAGTAATCAACGGTCAGATAAATTTACCATAGTGTCCTTCTATTATCCCAAATTCATCTACATACATCCACATTAAATAACCTAATTCTTATTATTGCGATTGATTCAAAATTTTTGTCAACTCTACTAATAATGAAATAAAGGGTATGTATTAAAAATTTAGTGTGCACAAACTTATATAGTAAGTAATAATAGTAACAAGTAAGCACCCCTACCCCTAATGAAAGAAATAAATTAAAAACCATAATAGGGGTTGGATAATTGGAAAGAGGAAATAAAAAAAAAAGGGTGAGTCCACTCCAATCTCAATGCCAATGGTGGTGATTCCACAATTGAACTCTCCATACAATCTGAATTCAGTCATCACTCTCTAAAAAAAGAATGTGCACTACCTCCATCTCTATCTTCATATTCCACTTTTATTTTATTATTTTATATTTTCGGAGACAGACCTAACCAGGGTTAGTTAACCTAACCCAAACCCCACCCCACCTAACCATGGTTATTAGCACCTACTATAATAAACAAGATGGGTCTGCGCTTTAGGACACATTGCATCCTCTTCTTCGCGCTTTGGTTTATTCCAAGTCAGAGATAAAAGGAATTTTCAGGCAGCTTATTCCGATCCCTCGACAAAGGTGCGTATCAATATCATTATCCCCCACAATTAATCATTCTCTCTCTTTCTCTTCTTTTTTTTCAATTGTTTTTCTTTTCTTGTTGGAACGTGGATTTATTTTTTATTGGATCATGTTTTTTTTTGTTCGAAAGCAAACATTTAGGATGTGATCTTTTGTGTGTTTTGAGATAAAAAAAAACATCTGTTGGCAGATTTTTTTAATAAAGAAAATACGAAAAAACTAGCTGCTTTCTCTGTTTTTCTTCTGGGTGAAACCAAAGCCATATCCGAACAGATTGCTTAATTTCGATGCTTTCTAGGTGTATAATTGTTATATATTTGATAGTTGTCTGAACTAGAGTAGTATAATTGGTGAATTTTAATTTTATGCAGGAGCATGCACATTGATCATTTTAATTTGTGGTCTTAGGCAGGTATTTGGAGGACATATTCGGGATTTGATCGTTGAGAGTTGAAATGGCTTTGGAGGTATACGAGGAAGCCATAGCCGGCCTTAAGAAGCTTCTGAGGTACTCTTACCGTTTCTGCACCGATTTACTACCTTTTCTGCCCTCGGGATCCAACCTATCCAAAAGTAACAAATAGTAATAGTGAGATCTCAAACTCTTCTGGCCTTTTCTGTCATTTCATAGTGAAATTCCCAAGACAGATATATAAGTTAAAGCAATATTGTGTTACCGCGTATTAGCCGCCCTCCTATCCTAATTCCTATAGCAACACAAAATTGTTTCTAGTTTTTAACTGTTTTTCGTGGTTTGAGGGGTCCACCATTCATTGGTGTCATGAAATGATCATGATTCACTACTGAGGGTCCACTCCCCAGCTGACGTGTACATCTTTTCCTTGTTAGTGAGAATGGCGAATTGGAGGGTGCCGCCGCCGCAAAGGTGACGCAGCTCATGGCGGAGCTTACCGGCGCCGCCCAGAAGGCTGCCTTCGACCCGGTGGCCAGGATCCGGGCCGGGTTCGAGCATTTCAAGAAGGAGAATTACGAGTAAGTGGTTTGAGATTAGATTATTAGAGGGTAGGTTGTACTTGGTGTAAACAAGTTTGAACCCAGCTAATTGTGGAGAGGAAATAAAAAACTGCGAGATTCTTGGAGACTGTACATTGTTTAGTCGGTATTTTTCTCCGTCAATATAGTCATTAGCAGGGCACCAAATGCGACTTTTCATTTAATAATTGTTGCCTGTTGTGCTAAAATAGGGAGTATTATTTAATTAGTACGTGATGCATGATGCATGATGCATGATGCATTTAAGCATTTAATTGATTATTAGATTAGATGGGATCTTTCCACTATTATGGATGGGATGGGATGGTATTTAAGTGGGAAATAAGCGGTCCTCCTTTATTTGCGCTTATAATTCATATCTACAAACTCCCAATTGATAAGCTTTCTCTTTTTTGGCAATTTAATTTTTAAATCAATTTCCTAACTGTCAGTAGTAGTAAGTACTTGGTTTGCATTATTTTTACGTCATCTGACATGCTACCGGTATTGTAAATTAAACTGTACTTGTTTAAGGTAAGAACATGTCGCAAATAAATAAATTGTTATAAATGATCAAACAATGCGATGTTTTATTTCGACCATGTTTAGTTATAATTTCATGTATTAATTTTTTTCCGTTTTCATTTACTGTAGGAAAAATCCTGCTTTGTACGACGAACTAGCCAAAGGCCAAAGTCCAAAGGTAATTAAATTTAAAAAATGATTTATTTTTCACCATATGATTATGATAGTTGAATATTAATTTTAAATATAAAAAACAAATACAGTTCTTGGTATTTGCCTGCTCTGACTCCCGAGTATGCCCTTCACATATTCTAAATTTCCAACCTGGGGAGGCTTTTATGGTCAGAAACATTGCTAGCATGGTTCCACCATATGATCAGGTAACACAATAATTACTAATATTAGGACATTATTGCACCCAACTGGAATTTATTTAATTTTATTCTTTAGTAAAAATGTTTTAGTAAAATATATCTATATTTTATGACACTTTTCCAATTATGCTACCATTAATGGTTAATTGATTTTGAATCGTGTTCTCCGTTGCAGAAGAAATATTCCGGGATGGGTGCTGCAATTGAATACGCTGTGATTCATCTCAAGGTGGTTATAAATTCACTACTTTTATATTCCAAAATTTGGTAATTTGGAAAATAATTAATGAACCTAAATTTTGATTATTTGGAAAATATTACTTAATGAACCTTGGTATTCTTTTCAATTTCATTAATGATCCTCTCTTGTGTTTTGCATGTTTATGATTTAGATTCGGGTCAACTTTTGTATCACTTTCCAAATATTTATTTTTTCAATATAAAATTGCTACAATAAATAAATTCGGATTAAATTGCAATAATTCTCGTGTTTGCTGTTTCTTTTTGTAGACAACTAAAATTGAATGTAAGTTGTTACCACTGTTCTTTTTTTACCTTTACTTTTTCCCTTTTTCATATATTCATGTTGGACACTATATAATACACAAATTAATGAGGTGATATTTAGAGAAAAAGTTGTGGTTACTAGGGATTGAAAAAGTCTACTAATTAATCTACATAATTGCTATATGCTTCTTTATGAACTTTATGTGCCATTTTCTTATCCACACGACAACCTAACTCCACATAATACCACTTGTTTTCTAGTGTTGCTTTCTCCTTTAGGACAAAGTGCATGTGTTAATGTGGAAGTCAAATGAGTGATACTAAAGCAAAAGGCTTCTAGATCACTATTAATGAAAAAGTTCAGTTAGTTTTGGGCATATTCACCAACTTTATATTTTCTTATCTTTTTATTGAATAAAAAAATATATTTCCTTCTCTAGCAAGCTGGCTGCAAGGATGATCACTGATCAAGAAAGCATTCGGATTATTGTATCATAAACTAATCACTTATCATATTACAGTACCTTTGGTACTCTTCACCAAAGAAGGTGCTCAAACATGTTGAGCTAGTGGGGAATAGATTCCTTTCAATCATAAGTTTGCTCAATGATTTCAGTTTGACTGATATTGATAGACAAGGCCAAATGAGTAACCTTATTAATTGGAAAGAGGGTGTAATTTAGTGATTTTGGAAAATTTATTCCTTGACGACCTTATGATTGTTATTGAAGATGATATTTTTTTATAAATGTTAGGTGGAGAATATATTAGTGATTGGGCACAGCTGTTGTGGAGGGATAAAGGGACTCATGTCTATCCCTGATGATGGCACCACTCAAAGGTTAGTCTTTCTTATTTTCCCATTATATCCCTTTCTCTTCTTTCTTTTTTTATACTAGCATGGGACTATACAGAAGTGCCACTACTTGTTGTATGCAGATATGCTTATTTTATGCGTCTTATATTCTTTCTTTTAAATGCAATCATGCCTCCTGTCTTTTTGTGTTAACTTTACTGCCAACTTTCTTACTTCAGTTTTACGTGTTAAGACAAACTAATCATGGGGTTGTAACTGAATTAAAGATGCAGGATTTTATTGTTTTGGCTCTTTTCTCTCTTCTTTGTACTATCCTAGTACTGAATTAGCAGTCTAAACACAGAGAAAGTAATTATTATATTAAATGTCCTTTCTCTTCTTTAAACACTTTTTATACATGTCTTGGAAATTAAATATCCTTTGTGGCTAAGAATAACCGAAAATAAAATTATTTTTTGCTAAAAATGTTGTACTGCAGTGATTTCATAGAAGAATGGGTCAACATATGTAAAGTGGCAAAGAGGAAGGTGCAGGCAGAGTTCAAAGACTTGGACTTCGGCGAACAATGCACCTATCTTGAGAAGGTAAGTAAATTTATGCATCCTTACCTTGAAACAATGATGAATGATTGATTTAATATAAGAAAATACAGTATGTAATAGGAATTAAGTGGTTGAATTTGTGATGATGAGCAGGAGGCAGTGAATGTGTCTTTGGGGAATCTATTAACCTATCCATTTGTGAGGGAAGGTCTGGTGAAGAAAACCCTCTCTCTCAAGGGCGGCCATTACGACTTTGTGAAGGGATCCTTCGAGCTCTGGAACCTCGATTTCAACCTCTCTCCTTCTCTACAAGTATAAGGTCGTCACAAAGCTACATTCATGCGTTAGATCATGTTGTAAATTCTTGTGACCAATTAAGACCATATATACATTTCAGTGCAGAGAATAAGGTCGTTTTTTCTTGTCTGAAGCCGAGTGTAAAATGAGCTTGTTTTGTACTTGTTTTTCCCTTGTCTTTTCATTTGTAGTAAAGTATGCATGCGTGTAAGGGATTTGGACTTTCAAGACAAGCCTTTCCTTTCTTGGAATGTTTGTCACGACCATCAATATAATTTCTGCTAATATCAAAAAGGCACATAAAAAACAACGTTACTCGTTCTAAAATGATGCATTCCCTAACCGATTTATATATATATATATACCTTGGGTATGTACTAAGCAATCAAAGAATGGGGTATATAACCACATTTCCAGTAGCACGACCGGTTTCAAGATCCGATAAAGCTTTATTAACCTTGGTAACATCAACAACAATCCTACCTTTTTTTATTTCCTCTTTATATTTTGGGGCTATGAACTATATATCTAATTTTTGCCAATCCATTGCATTTTGGAGTTTTTCCAACATGGTTATTACTGATCATTAAGTACGTTCCATTTTTATGTGATTGCCTACTAATACGAATTAGTGAGACAAAAACCAGATACTATATAGTCTATACTCGATCTTCATAGACCACTTTCAAACAAGCCAATATAAAGATTATACAAATTGGTAGTTTTTAACATTTTTACTTGAAAATATTTTGAATACAGGCACCTGCCCACAATTCAACACATTGCCAAAACCAGAAAGAATTTCATCTAGAGAACTTTGAATTCCATGACAACCTTCTATGATGATCTCTTGCAGCTTTTCTTCTGAGTGCCCATCTCTCTTTGATATTGCACACATAACTTTGTTGAGTTTCACTACATTTTTCTTCTAATGTATCAGCATCTGCAATGGTGCTAGCGTGCCTGATTCTTGCTGCTTCAGCAAGCAAATCAGTAATCAACATTTCAGTTGTTTTTGTGGTGATTCCTCTGAGATACCAAGAGATCGGTGGGGGAGGAATTATGGCTGGTTGTATCAGTTGCTCTAACCTCAACCTCGATCCGATTCTTCCTCTGCCATTGCTACAAGAATCGTACTCCACTGCAGACTTGGGTTTCAAGGGATGGCATAATTCTTCATCCACAAACAAAGGCTCCATTTTCCAGCTACCTTCAAATTTTTCCATGAATCCTGATTTCAACTGTTTGAACTTCATCTGAGAAAACAGAGGAGCAATGATTACAAGTGTTAAACACTAACCATATGATGCAATCCTATCACATTTTTTACATACATTGACTATGAATGTAGGGCATCCACATTTGGAACATGGCAGTATATTTCTGAGAAGTGATGCACCTCAAGAACATGCAAATCTAGATAGAACTATGGTTTCGAAAGACAAATATAGAACAAGAGTATAAATACTGGAGAAGTAATTGTGTCCTTACACTGTAATCTTCTCTGTTTTGGTCAACTAAAACATGAACAGATATCGTTCCTGACCACCAAAGGAATTTCCAAATTGCTGCTTGCTCCACCTCCACAACCTGCCTTAATCCTTCATCCACTAATACCTTTCTAGATATTACTTCCTGAAGGTATATCAGGAAAGAACTTAGAAAAAGATAATTATATTAGTGGACAGAATTATAGAGAAATTAAAAAGTATAGTTTTTTGAAGCCAATGGAGATCATGTAATTTCCAAGCTTCTCCTAAACTTTGTTATTACACTTCCCAAAACATACCTTGATGTTTTTGAAAACTCTCTTATTATCAGGGTCTGTCACTATGTTATATACAGCATCTGGAGGCAACCCAACATCAACGGTCAAACTAAGATAGGAAAGTGAACCCTTAGGGATGGTGACCTGCATGTTGTTCAAAAACTCAAAAGTTTAAAGGAAAAGTACCCTTTCCATAATCAAAGAACACTAGACAGGTGATGTAAGTTCCGGCTTGTTTACTTAAGGATACCAGTCGAGCAAGCACAACATAAAACTGCCTACTTTCTTCAATTAGTTCATGATAGGAACTCTAGGCTTGCATCATATTTTAACAACACTAGTACTGAACCATCTTGTAACAACACGGGACTCAATGTAGCTGGAAAATGTTAAAATTTTGGCACCTTAATATCTGGAGGATAATCAACCCATTCTGGATTTTGTTTCCATGCTTCCATTTGCCTTTCCAAACTCAAACTTGTGATGGATGGCTCTTTGCTGTTTCTAGCAATTAATTCGGAGGATCTAAAAAGGTCTTTGTTCTTCAATGGTTTAAAAATGAACTGCTGCAATGAAGATAGCATGCATAAAGTCAAATCAAAACTGAACTTCCGTTCCTCAAGTTAAACGAGGGCTACTACTCACCCTAACATATTTGCCCACATTATCTGAGAAGTATGAGGTGAAATTACGTAATGCCTTAGCCAAATCAGGTTGTCCATTTGCTTTTTTATCACTAGTATCTTCAGTGCTCAGCATACTAGCTTCACCCATTAAAACCTGTGTAATTATCGTAATGAAGTCATTTTTGGAATTTAGAAACAGTAAAGTTGAGGAATGCCTATCCAAGTATCTAATATTGGATTAGCAAACACTCAATGCCATCAGAGTTAATACTTTCTTATTTGGTCCTGCATTTTCCTAATTGCTAAGTAACATTGCAGAGAGATATTCAACAATGCCCTATAATTGGTTTATACAACTTCTTTCCAACCATCAAAAGGAGATACACATAGAATCATAACAGCAACTATGTATAGAAACTATAGAAATTTGATGCATTTACTCAATCATATTACCACAAGGTGAGGCCAACCACAATAAAGTACTGCGAGCCACACATGAGACTCATACTTAGGTCATTTCTACTACACTTCAGTACCTTCATGACTTCATTTACCAATCTAGATATCAACCACTAGACTCAATGACAGGAGCATAAATAAAATGAAAGTATTATAAACTACAAATACAAACATGACCAAGTAAATCATTTTCAGCCTAAACATTTCAACTAGAGATAAACATACTGAAAACATAAGACTGTTGAAACCTTGGAACCAAATTGGAATAATTTGTTTAGAAAAGTAAAACTTTCTAAAACTATCTCTTACACCAGTGATCTCCATTCTAAGGGGCATACTCTACCTACAAATTTGAATCAGCTACTTCATGGAAAAGGGAAACATGACTTATTTATAACTGTATTCTGCCATCATGTAAGGTCATATAATGTCCGATAATCTGCAGGTAAGGAGGCAGTAAATTAAGAGCAAATAAAATAGCTCTGTTTACTTAATGAGATCATTGAACTAGAAAAGCGTGCCTTATAAGGAGCCCTATATGAAAGAGGAAACTAGGCTTCTCTATCTGTGTGTCACAAACACACTTCTGAAATAGAGCTGAAAGCAAGGCACGACACTGCTACAGTTGTAAAATAAATAAATAGACAAATATTTTTGGAAGCAGCTTAAAAACCTTCAAACATAGTAAAACAGGACTCGACAAAAGGCAATCCAATTTTCAAACAATTCCAAAATCACAGAGAATCATTCTTTCTAAGAGTTCAGGACAAAGAGGAACGAAGTTAAAAAAATCAACGGCGAAAAGTGTAATACTCGATCAATATCCATTCAAGAATACCAAGATTAAGAAATTAAGAATGCCAATAATTAGCCCGATTTTACAGTTACATAAATTAAGTTGAGGGAATTTCTATCACCTTCAAAATCTGGTGCAAGAATCCGAACAAGCGAACTGAAAGTGTATTGAATGAATAAGAATTTCTTTGCTTTTTTAATTTAGTTAAATTTATATCCCAAAATATAAACGATAGGCGAGATGACGGTTAAATTTCGTTTTGAGCTATCAAATCAACATGTGTTGGCTTAGACGTCTACATTATTTTCTCTTCTTTGTCTTTCTATCTCTTTCATCTCCTACTAAAAATTAAAATTAAAAGTAATTAAAATAATTTAAATTATATTATAATTTAATCATATAATAAATAAAAGGTTATTCCGATCCAACATTTAAAGTTCAAAATAAAATACTCTTGATCAAAGATTCAAAATTAAGGACGATTATAAAATTCAACAATGAACACATTTATTTAACGCAATTCAAATATCTTTGGTGTTGATAAAAAATAAAGAAATAAAATAAGCTTACTAAAGAAAATAAAATCATCTAGACAAAATTAAAGATTCAGTATTTAGTGAAAACATGTAATCAATAAATTTGGTAAAAACAAATACTTCACCCGCCCCATTAAAACCATTAAAAGTAACCATTAAAAGTGGTCAGTTTTACTTAATGGATCATCTCATTAGAAGTGATTACTTTTTCAAACATTTTTTTTAAATATTAACTACTATCACTTTGTTAAATCACAAAACTTTACTTTATTCATTTTTATGCATACACAATTGTGATAGCTTTTAAGGTGGCGGAAAGAATATAAACATTACTTTAAATGATATATTACATTAAAAACTATAGTAATAATAATGAGAACATAAAACTATACTCCCTTCATCCCAATAATCATGCACAAAATTTTTGGGCACGGTTATTAAGTAGAGTGTTTAAAATAGTGTAATAATGATCAAGGAGGTAGGATCCACACCTTGTTAAAGGGATAACTTTACTTTAGAAATGTGTCAAGCTTAGTGGGACGTCTAAATAAGGAAATTGTGTCAAGTTTAGTAGGACGAATATAGTACTATTTATTATTAATCATTCTTTTATTTTTTGTACTATATAATAAATAATATATTACATTCATTGTATAATTCTTATATAATACTTATTTTTTTTACACCGGTATATATAACTAAATATATATAACTATTTAAATATGTATATTAAGTGAAATTTATAATATATATTTGAAGTCTTTACTTTTTGAATTGATTTTTAACTGCAGATAAAATTTGAAAAATGTACATCTTTATAAAAAAATATTAAATTAGTTTTTATTGTGAGATCCAACAATCTAATTTTATTCATATACATTTATATAAACAATAATAATAGTTTATATTATATATATCAGTGTTGTAAAAATCGATCGAGGCGTACGCCTCGAGGCGCACCTCGATTCGATTCAAGCCCAAAACGCTTCGAGGCTATAGCATCAATCGTATTCTGTGAGGCGTACGCCTTGAGGCGTTGAGGTGCAATTGAGGCGCTAGAGACGCATGTTTTTCAAAATTTATCATCTTTTGGGCTAAAATTAAAAGCTCAATCTTAATTATTTGTTCAGCCCAACCATCTCAAAATTAAAGCCTAAAACTAACATAAAATACAATAAAAAAAGATAAGAATATTGTAACTAATGGGAAAAAAAGAAACGCAGCAGCACGGCTCCTCTTCTCTTTTCATTCTCCCTCCAAGAAATACAACTACTGTCGCCATCTCCCCCAACCACCTCCGCCGCCCCCTTCGGCAACGTTGCCGCCATCTTCTTCGTCAAGCTCGACAGGCAGTAAGAGAAAGAAGAGCACAAACTCATCGGGTAAGTTTGAATTTTATTATGTTTGATACTATAGTATTTAGAAATTAGAATTTAGATTTACTTACATAATTATATTGTTTATAAATTATAATTTAGATCAAAATAAAAGAGGAAAACAAACTAAACATGTTTCGTTGTTGATTAATGAACAAGCGGAGGAAGAAGTTGAATATGAGGAAGGGGAAGAAGACGAATACAAGGAAGAAGGGGAAGAAGAGGAGAATGAGGATGATGAGTTTGATGATTAAAAGTTTAAAACTTTTGATTGATCATTGGTCAATGGCTTCTAAAATTTTAAATTAATGTCTTTAAGACTTTGGATATTTTATTTGATGCTTTTAAGACTTTATGATGCTTTAATTTGATGATTTTTAAACTTTTGAGTTGTTTTCTATTATTGTATAATTTTTGTGATTTTTTTTTTTTTGCTTTTTTTTCTAAGGCTTATGCCTCGACTCACAAATGCAAAACGCCTCAAAAGCGCCTTAAGAACTTTACAACATTGATATATATATCTTTACATAATCTAAAGTTTCATATTTGTATTCATGCTAATTTTTTAAACATATATTTGAGATTGATTCATTAAAATAGATGGTCTAAATTCATTCTCATTTCTCACACATGATTTCTTTCTCACATTAACCTAACCCTATATTATATATATATATATATATATATATATGATATAGATCATATACAAAAGGATTTTAAAGTAGGAAATAGGAAATAATCATATCCATTGATTTGGATGATCGGACGCATATGATTCAATTTTAAAATCATAAAAAGACGGTGCATTCCATCACTTTGAACGATGCACGAAGTATATTTTATTAATTTCAAAAATGGCTTCACGTGATATTGGCGAAGAATTGGACGAGAGCGGCAACTGCCATTTGCGAGAACTTGACGACGTCGCCTTCTGCGAGTAGGAGGGGAGAATTAGGGAAATCTGATTTGGGAGCATGGGCAATAGATCCATTAATTGTAGCATGGTTCAATGCATATTGTTCAATTCCATAATGCAACAATGATAATATACCAACAATGAAACAAAATAATTATCAATGCAACAATGTAACTGAATTAATGCAAAACTATATATTGGTTCAATGCAAATTGTTCATTTCCGTAATGCAACAATGATAATATACCAACAATGCAACAAATATAACTATCAATACAACAATGTAACTGAAGTAATGCACAACTATATACTGGTTCAATGCACATTGTCCAATTTCGTAATGCAACAATGTAACTGAATCTCCTCTAATTGATGAATATGTGTTAAATTTGTGTTAAATTCGTAAATACATGTTAAATTCGTAGTAAATTCACGTATCTCATAAATATGGTAACTGAATCTCCTCTAATTGAGGAAAACCGACTGTTATGGTATAATTTCCTTAAAAATCTCACGTAATGTACTATTATGAAAACAAAGCCATTTTTAAAATTACTAAAATATCCTTCGTGCATCGTTCAAAGCGATTGAATGCACTGCCTTTTTAAGTAGATCAGATTTAATCATATCCGTCCGATCATCCAAATCAATGGCTGAGATCATTTCCTATTTCATACTTTAATTTCACTTTATACCTGAACCACTCCCTATATATATATATAATGACTTATAGAGGAGATGTTATATAAATATATATGAATATATATATATATATATTCTCATAATATTATTATTTTTATATTACATGATAAATAAGTTTTTATTTTTTATTATAAATTTTTATATGAATATTCACATATCCTACAATAATTATAAAATGGTATTGTTATAAATATATTTTTATTGATCTCATTACATATAACTTATATACAATATTTTTGTATATTTATATATATATATATATATCAATTTTGAATAATATAAAAAAGAATACATATGTGAAAAATGAGAAAATATTTCAACTATGTATTTTAATAAATTAATAATTATAATTATTGATCTGTTGAATATATAGATTAAATTTTAAAACTAATATGATATAATTATAAGAAAAATTGAATAGTTACTTTTATAACTTTCATTTGTCAAAGGAAGCTTTAATCATTAATATAAATTCATTTAATTTACGTTTATGTGATGAGTCATTAATTTAAATGTAATTATAAAATTATCATCAAATTAGTTTTTAATTGAAAAGCCTGTTTAAATATATATATATATATATATATATATATAGATTTCATGATTAACAGATAGCTTCACTTTTTTCTTTTGCTACTTATACTTTTAAATTTTTCAGAAATTATATACGAAATGCACAATTTCTAAATTTATACCACAATATAGGTTTTGTTTTCACTCAATTTGGATTAACTTGCACCTCGTATTGATATTATTCACGAAATTCATTGGAATTTGGAAGTATTTTATGTGTGGGGGAAAGGTATTGTTGTGCGGGCCGAATTGAATGGGTTCAAGAGCCCGAGCCCGAGCCCGAGCCCGATGTTGTTTATTATTGGGCTAACAAGTGAAGCCCATTAAACACAAATTTAAACATTTTGGAATTGCAACATGAAAATCATTACTACAATCAACTCCTCCATCTTCTGAAACAGGCTTAAATTACTTACTGCCTTCCCCTCACTGTCTAATATTCTCTTTTTTTATTCACTTCACACTTATGTTCTTCTCATATTTGATTTTTTTTTTCCATTATAAATAATAAAACACACACCACTGGCTCTCAAAATCCATAAAATTACTGTGCCAATGCCTGACGGATTAATTATAGCAGCTAAAGTGCAGTGCACTATTCCAATAGTTAGGATGTTGAATCCAAGTTAATGACAGTGGTTGTAGTAAATAATGAATGGACTGATTTTATTCACAACAAAATGAAAAAATAAATACAACCAAAGACAGCCAAGCAAATGATTAATACAAATATAAGTTTGTAATCATTGCATCATACCCTAACTAAAGCAAACAAATATAAAAGAAACTTACAAATAAAGCATCCGTTTCGAGAAGTCGATCTATTTGTATATCAACTTTAGTCTATTCAATAGAAATTTGAGGGAATTCACAACTACAAAACTTTTTTAAATATATAAAATTCATTTAAAAGTTACGTATTTGTACCCGATTTAAATTAATAAAAATTAATTTTATAATTCATTATCAATCCTAACTATCCATCTATATCTCACACCTATAAAGTAATACTACATATTAATTAATTAAATAAATTTTAATATACTCATATATGTATAAGTCACTTAAAGAAAATTAAATAACAATGTGTTTACAATATACGATAAGAATATATAATACGTTCTTCATAGCTTTTCTAGGTACACTTGGAATAAAGTTTGGCAAATTTTTTTATCAAAATTAAAGAATTTGTATATATCCTTGTTTACGTAAACTTGTTGCCTAGCTTCTTCAAATCAAAAGACAAGATTTTATTGGACGAAAGATAACACAAAGTTTTACCTTCTAAAAGAGAAGCACTATATATAACTTTTTAGTATCTGCTTTTAGTAATAATTCTGGAAGCTACCTTGTTAATACATCACTAGTACGTGGTCCGTGGTCCCCATATGATGTACGGAAAATCTATACATAATCAATAACACATTTTCAATCATAAAATGTGTATTGTTATGTACAAATCATGCATGTTTAAAATATAATTTTTAGGATAAAATAATAAAATATAATTTTTAGGATAAAATAATCAGATTGTATTGAGCTATCTCATTACGTTTGAGATCATTTTTGGTTAGATCGGATCAATCTCAAAATCAATTGTATTTTATCTTCACAATCTATAAATATCAATTTCCAAATCGTGCCAGTCTTTTTTTACGGCTTTAGACATGTATTTTAATTGATGTGTTGAGTATATTATTAGTGAAATAAAAGTCTTTATAGTATTTATTAATTAAATATGTGTATCGTAAGTAAACTAAAAATTAATAATTTGAAATATGGTGAAAATTAATAGATACGTTGTGAATTATAAAATAATTAGTGGTAGGTAAAATAATGACAATTTAAAGAAATAAAAATAATATATCGACGATATAATAAAATCATATATTTAAGTATTTACCAAAATAAAATTATGTATATTTTTTATGCAATAATTAAGATGAATAAAGTGTATTACAAAATAATTTGGCTAAAATGTATTATTATATATTTGCGAATTTTGGATACATCTTGATTTATTGATGATAATTAAGTTGTTTGTAGTGCAACTAAAAATATCACATATAAATTTTAATGTATGTATAATAAATTTATATAGTAAAGTTTAGAATGATCGTAGTTTTTTCATATTAAATTTGTTTATTTCATATTATATATCAAATTAAAGTTCTTGTCAAAATCTTTAATTTAAGATGCATATTGCATATGATTACACGAACGAAATAAAAATATTTTATTAAAACAAAATGATATAGGAAAGAGAAAAGTAATTATATTTAAATATATTTAGTATTATAATAATTTCAAAACAATAAACTATATTATTAATAAATTTATGTGTAGTGAGATATTATAATTATAATTATCGCAAGAGATTGCACGTTCTTTTAAAAATAACTATTATATGTATAAGATTTGGCGCTAAAAAGGTGGTTACTAAAACCTTCTTTTTATATATTAATAGATTGTATGTATACATTAATAATGTGGTATACAAAATGTATTGTAATTAGGGATGACAATAGGTCGGGCTGGGCTGGGCTTTCCTATGCCCAGACCCGGCCTGTGTTTTATATATACAGGCCCAGGTCCAGCCCATGGCCCGGTCCGGCTTGAAAATCAGCCTCAAGCTCAAGCTCAAGCTCATATAAATAGGGCGGGTTTAGGCTAGGCCCGTGATTTTTTTAAATTATTTTTTATGTATTGTTTTTATTTTTAATACATTAAAAATATATAATTTATTTTTTTAATCCTACTTTATATATTTTAACAACTATTTATACTTTTAAATACAAATAAATACTAAATCCAAACTTATTTAGTTATATAACTTTTCTAATATGTATATTAATTTATATTTATAATTTATATATTAAATATAATAATGCCGGGTCGAATTTGGACGGGTTTGGGTATGTTGGGCATAAAAATTGGCCCAAATCTGACTCATGACGTCATCGGATCGGACTTGGGCAGTCCATTATCGTTGGACTTGGGCGGACTTGAATTGAGTCGGGTTAAATTGTCATTCCTAATTGGACTGTTTCGGTGTCTCTACTGTACTGTACCCCATAAAGAAACATTATAAGCCGAAAGAGGAGAGTGCCGAAAGATGCTTTCGCAATGACCAAACTTGTTCTCTATGCAATAGCAATATAGCATAATGAAAGCAACACTCATGTCTCAATATCCAACATTAATTATTCAAACCAACAAAAAAGTAAAAGTACTCAGGTAAATGTTCCTCCCATCTTTTATACATTACTGTCATGTTTTTAAAGGCTGGCACCTCTTTCTTTTTTCGTTTTTTCTTAAAAAAAATTATTCGAACAACAATTAAATTTAAAAACCATGTCACAAAATATTCGAATTCCAAATATTTAATTGCATGAATTAAACTAGAACAACCACACTAAAATAAAATAAAAATGAATTGAGTAAAGACAGCAAGAATATATCTTTAGTTGTCTCCCCCTTTACTAAAGAAAAGCCCCTCGATCCTTTATCAATTCCATCATAAAACCATCATCTCCTTGGATCATTTTTATTCTTGCTTACTTGCTTTCCACCCATAGCTATCTCTCTCTGGGGGAAGCAAAATTCCTTGTACCTTTTACTTGTTTCTAATTAACAAGAGAATTAAAATCAAGAAAATGTCACAAACAATTGATGAATATCCAAATGCAGAGATGAGTAGGCAGGGTGGGTCCTCCCACTCCAACGGCTCATTTGGGCCGGTTTTCGCAGTGCTGGCGGTGATCGTGGTGATATCGGCGGTGGCGTGCGTGCTGGGGCGGCTGTGCAGCAAGCGGATCCACCGGGAAAAGGAGGCGGCGCACCACCCCAAAAAGGCCTCCAAGCAAAGCCACGGCCTCCCCAAGGAGTGGGAGTCCAAGCAGAAACCCAGCTTCAATATGAGAGATGGCGTCGACTTTGAATTTGGCTTCGCCGGAAAAGACCTCAAAAGTGGAGGAGGAGGAGGAGGAGGAGGAGGAAAAAAGACGAAGGCGCCGCATCATGGCGGCGGCGGCGGATATAAACCAGACGTTAGATTTTCAAATAATGTATAATTAATTAGGGATTTGATGATAGTGATGCGTGCATGCGATGGTAGTGGTCGTGTTCTAGTAGTAGAGCAGTAGTAGTAGTCTTTATTGGTTTTTGGGTGAGTTTTTAATTTTGTGCCAACAAATTGTAAGGTTAACTTCGATCTCCCTTGATTTGTTTTGTGGTGTTTGTGAAACTTATGGTCTCTGATTTGCAATGACCGGTAGAGGTTAATGAATTGATATAATATTATCAAATACTTCATCTCAGATATGCATAAATCAAGTGAGTAGCTGTTTTAGAAGAATTACTTGGCATGCATTTCAATCCTATGGCTTTAATGAAATAGTGATATTGGGTGACTTGGTTAGAATTCTTTTGGGGCTCATCAGATGTAGTAAAAGTCATTAGAATTCTTCAAGGATGAATGGAATTTGTATCTAACTTAATTGATGCATCCTAGCTCACAATCTTGGAATTGATTTTTAATTATTTAGAGAAAGATGGTCATGTGGAGATGATATGCATGCGTCCATTCCTCTTATGATTATGACAGTGGAATCAATGTCGACCAATTTGCAGCAGGACCGGACTTTCCGTCAACCAACTCCATCGGAAAGGATGCATGCTAAACTTCCCACTTCAAACCTAATTATTATTATTTGTTTTGGTATATATATTTCTTTCCATTTATTGGACAAGACACAAGAAGCCAGAAACAGACCATCTGCTTTATATTAGTGATTCATGGGCCTTTTTCAAAATGGGCTCATATTCTGGGCCAACATATATAGATTCATTAAACTAATATATTTAGGTTTGGAGAACGTGAAAGGCAACATTTTAATTTATGCAATGCTTATTGCATTTAAATTTCTATTATAAATTGTTGGCAGCAAGTAATAAGTATGAGAACAATATAATGTTTAAGACATTAATTTGAAGTATAACTAATTAATTTGCCGGAATATCTGACTCGGTTATTGGAGATGTGAAAGGAATTATTGATGAAAACCAAGTTGAAAAGTAGTAGAAGTGGAGTATTGTTTTTGAAATAGAAATTAAGGCTGAGTACGAAGTCAAAGTCAAGGAAAGTTGACATGTGAAAAACACGGAAAGGATAAGGTAGGGGACATATCCATTAAATACCAAATAATCTTACAACATTGACTTTTGAACTATATATATTACATATAAAATTTGTATATAGGTTTTCCTATTAAATTTAATTTATGTGGGTTTTTTAGTTAATTAATGATTGACTTCTTTTACATTATGGCAGGACTCTAATTTCATAAATTTATAGTGCGTATAAAAATATCATTTTGTTTTATTTATTAAAAAAGAACTAGTGGGTACAGAAAATACAAATAAATCTAGAAGGACGACCAATTAGTATATTGAATTTTAGTCTTCGATGGGATTTTAAACTAAAACACGAGACTCCATTAATCTACCTACGTTTTTTGTTGAATTGAAACTTCTAAAATCTCAAGCACGTGAGTACGTTTTGAAAAGTAGAAAAGTTACATACATGGAACCTAGGATTTAATTTAAACTCTCCTTTCATTCTTTTGTATTGTCGATTTTCTATCATCATTAACATCTAATTAAAATTTAAATTCTTTCAATTTAACAACTATTTACACTTGTCGTTGTAAAATAAACTTTGATCCTCTACTATAGTCAAATGCTATATAAGTTTTGGCAATATCTTTCCCTCTTGAATTAGACTAAGAAATTTGGACACATATAATTTTGGCTTGGATGGAGTTATATTCCGCACATTCAATAAGAATTTATTATATATCATATGCTCTCCTTAGACAAAAAGAAAAGGTTGAATATCATGAGATTGCCACTAATAGTGTAATAAATATCATCATAATTACGTTAAATTTGGCTGCCCAACTTAAACACATTTCTTTGCAGTGATGGAAAATAGTGTAATAACTCAATAACGTTATAAAAAGTAATTAGGCGGTACTATATTGGCAAATGGACTTTTGACATATAAAAACATCACATGTGATCAATCGTGATACATATTCATTGACTATATCTAATTACATGTTCAGGTAGTTGTCCATATCATTATGCATTTTGGAAAATAAAACAATAAAACACGTGTATATATATATACATATATATTACTGTTCATTTCTACATATGCCATACTTACTGCTCTGTAAAATATTTTCAATTTATAGTATATAATTATACGTGAACAACATATACTATAAAGAACGAAATTTTAAAATCTTTTTTTTTTCAAACAATGATAAATAATGGCTCTCCATATATATAAAAAGGATAAATAATAGTCCTTTCTCAAAAATGGATCTTTTTATCCCTTCATCTTCATTTTGGTGTAAATTTTCAGTTTTTTCGGATATTATTGTTCAAATAAACACGTTGATTTTGTTTAAAATGTGATTTTGTCCTTGTTACACATGTTTCCATATATTTTCACGTGTATATATTTAACATAAAAAATTTAATCATTATTACATGTACAGGTCTTCAATACACAACCTTTCATCAAAACTCAAATGACACATGAATTTTAAATAGTTTTCCATAAAACACACAAATCCTGCAAAGCTAAACTGCCGAACGTGTTGCTTGATAAAATGAATAAAAATACGAATCCCGCAAATTTAAATTAACGGAATTTGTATTTTTTTTTTTTGTAAAATGCAGAATATGTGAACGGCGGAATATATTCATGTGATGTTCTATAATTATTTGTATAAATACATGACTCTCGAGAGTTCATATTCACAAAGTCATGTATTTGATGAAAAAAATTGAAATAAAAATAATTTTTATCAGAAATATATAGAAAGAAGTATATATTTTAATTTATATGAATGACGGTTATTTATCTATTGTTAAAAAAATATTTTCTCCCATTAACCATAGTATATGAAACATCGATTATGTGAATAATTAAGGTCCTCTTTCTATTAATTGTTACTATCTCTCAGTAATAGTGGGATTACGAAGAAAATTAAATAATAAAGTTTATATTTTCTTTGAATGACACTCTTGCATTAGAATTGGATAAGGGAAATTATAGAATGTTATTTATTAATTTTATGTAGGATAAGAATTAAGAAATAAGAGACTATAACCGTATATAAGTGAGGAGTGTGCATCAATACTACATATGACGTCAAATGTAGATACATAATATATAAGTGAGGAGTGTGCATCAATACTACATATGACGTCAAATGTAGATACATCTATATATATATAAAACAGGAAGCATTCCTGTAAACCAATAAAGCAACCAGATAACTTGAGCATTGAACAAATCATAATATACATGTACAACTGAATCTGGTTTATGTTTAGCGTTTAGCTTATTAATTTTTAAAACTTTATAGATTATTTTCTCTCTCCTACAACACATTTCTCCTAAAATTATTTATTTTCTTCGTAGAAATATTTACAATATTATGCATATTAAATTAAAGATCTCGACAATACATTTAATTTGATATATGTTATATAAAATATAAATTTAATATAAAAAATTATAACACATTAGTAAACTGAAAATAATTATATGTATACATATTCTTATACATATAATATATTTTACTAAATTATAATGTTCCTAATTATAAAGTTGAATACTCTTTATAATATGTTTTAATATTATGCATGAAGATAAATTAGACATAGTATCTCAATCTATTTTTACTATAAAATTTCAATGTTATCTAATATGTTTTCCTAATTTTATTTTCTTACATTTAAGTTTAATCTTTTATTTAGTACTAAAAACTTGTCATATTTGATCAATGTATATAATTGTTTTTAATATTTAATACTAATAATTATAATCAATTTGTATTGTTGATAAATTCAACACTAACATATATTGATTTTGTCTCACTTATTTAAACACATTTTCCTTTTTGAGATGTCTCACTTATTTAGACACATTTCTTTATTTAGCAAATTATAAAGCACAAACCATGTTCTTCAAATAATATTACAACTAAATATTAATATCAATGTGAAAAGTAAATGAATTTAAATAAGTGGGACGAAATGAGTATAGATTTTTTTAAAATATTAATTTTAATGTATTATTATAAATATTAATTAAATACTAAATTTAATAGTGAAACATAAAATGGAAAACAAATGGTCATTCCATTTAGGAGCTCTATTAATTTACCAGCTCTATTAATTCGATGTTACATAAAATTATGTCAAATATTTATTATTATATAAAAAAATTAGAATTTCACAACAAAATATAACGACAAATAATTATGAGTTCAAATATATTTATTATGAATTTTTATCAATATACACATATGTTTAAATAGTTATGTAATATTATCTTATTTTTTAATTTTAATGTGTTGTTATAAATTAATAAAAAACGACTTTTTATAAAATAAGAAATTGAATGTGGTAAAATAAATCGAAGTTATTGTATCAAATCATTGATTCTGTTCTCAAATTTTGAAACTGTAACCGAATTGTCCCCGGCATAGTGACAATTGAGAAGAGTACTATCGATTACGGTTTTAAAACCACCAAATAAAATTGGATTACAATATTTTTGATTTCTTTAAGTATCTATATTATAAATTATTTATAAATAGATTATAAACCCGTGCATAGTACGGGTGCAATACCTAATTTTATAATGTCGGGGACATTTATTCAATTAATCTGTATGTTCCTCACATTTGATGTATGTCACGCCAAGATCTATATATTTAACTGTCAAATATAATTACTAATGTATTTGGAGTATTGAAATTGAATAACTATTAAGTAATAATGTATTTGGAGCATACATATTAAGATAGGAATTAATTAATAGAAGTATGGTGAAATTAAATGTGAACAGTTGAGAGTTGGATCAAGTCCCACGATGCCAATAGTAACGATGAATTCACACGTTTCCTTCTGCCCTACCTAATCTCTTACAAATAAATGCCATCACGTCTATGTTTTGTTGCATATATATACTGCAGTCATAAGGCCTATAATTTAATTAATTGTATGATAAAATTGTATTTTTCTAACTACTTCTTATAATGTCCATTTTTAGTTTGGGTTAATTAATAAATAGAATCCCATTCTTTATATTTTCGGAGCAATTTAAAATTTAATTTAAAGTCAGGGTTGGTAATTTAAATTTTAAAATCAAGGTTGGTGATGTTACATTTTTAATATATAATAATTGTAAAAAAAATTATTTTTTTTATATTTTTTAAATTTAGTAATTTAAGGAAAAAATAACAAAATTAGTACTATTAAATGGTCAATATTATTCGATCTTAAAAGACAAATTATGTTTAATTAATATATTAAAATTAAAAACATGTATTTATCATAATTCAATAGTTCATGCTACTAATAATTGAAATTTGTAAATTGTTTGTAAATATTTTAATATGTACATATAATTCTTTTAGTTTAGTTTATCCTATATAATTTTGCATAGATATGAAAGATAAGATTTATGGATCATTTAAGGGGAAAAAATATAACATGTACAAAACAAGTATTATATGAACTATATTATTTAAAAATACATGTCGCTCAATGAATACATTATTAAGATGATTTCAATGTGTACATTAATATATATTCGTTATAATTTTATTTGTAGACAAATTTATTTTGAGGAAACGATAAGTTATAAGTATATATATATACATATATATTAAATGTACTAGCTAGCCAATAGATATATAATAAATCATATATGAAAGATATTTAAAATTATATATAAAATATTACTAATAGTAAAAATATTTTTATAATAATAAAAAAATATTAATTAAGTTATGTAGCCAAAAAAAAAATCCATAACGTTTGCATTTCTAGAGCAATTTCAACTCTAAAGTTGGGTTGAAATATGTCAATTTTGTTGCAATTATTGGGCGTTAGGGTTGTGGCAGCACCAATCCTGACTTTTGGGTCTAAATTGCTTCGTGAGTACAAACGTTAGAGTTCTATTTAATACTTAACTCTTCTAGTTATTAACACTTTTTATACCCCATATTAGAGATATCGATTTAGCCTGAAATCGTGGATTGATCGAACATCAACTTGAACATCAATTAATCAATCACTTAAAAAATAATTATGATATAATTTTGTATGATATCACTACATTTTTCTCTTTAAATTTAATATTTAAATGTGTTAAATTTTGTTTTATTTGTTATATTTATTTTTAAAAAAATAGAATTATAATATATACTTCATCCGTCCTACTATTAGTGACTTGTTTCTTTTTTACACGCAAAATAAGTAGTGTAAAAGTTGAAAAAGCAATGAGGTCCACACATTTTAAAGAGTAATTTTTTTTCATTTTAGAAAACAAGCTAATATTAGTGGTAGGGGTGAGAATTTGAGACCGAGACTCGGGACTTAATTTCCTAGTCCTGTCCCGAGTTCCGAATTTTTCAAGATTGGGACTGAGACCGGGAGAATTACAAATTTTCGGGACTCGGGAGTCCTGAATCCCGATTGGGACTTTCGATTTCCCAAAATTAATTTTTAAAATTCTGAAAATTTGGTCCCGATCTGGAAATTTTGGTCCCATTCGGAATTTCGGGACCATTCAGAACTAATTGAGACTTTATTTTACGGGACCGAGACTTAAAATTTTCGAATTTCAGGTCATGGGAGTCCCGAAATTTCGATCGGGACCAGAACTTCCGGTCCCGTCCCGATTCACACCCCTAATTAGTGGGACAACCCAAAAAGGAAAACAAGCCACTTTTTGCGCGACGGAATGAGTATATATTAAACATTTTCGTAAATATCCTAACCCGATTGACGCGGTGAGCTAGCGCGAAAGTCGAAAGTTTAAGTTCAAAATTATAAATTTTCAACTCCAACAAATTTCAACTTGATTTAACCCGAATCGAATAAACCAACAAATCAGATTGATTACCCAAAAATGAACGAGTTGACGCAATTAACATCAGACTAAAAATACTCGCACTCTAAATTCTGAATTTTTTATTTGTGAATTTTTAATTTGTTTATAATAATTTAAAAGACGAATTTTTTATAAGAAAATGTAACTTTTTTTTATAAAGATTCGTTTGATATTTGATGTGTAGTTTATACATATAAAACAAAAAAAGAAAGAAATTTTAATTGTCAAAAAGTAAATTGAGATAGTGGAGAAAAATAAATCCCAAAACTAAGATAACCACTAAATAATAATAATAATAATAATAATAATAATAATAATAATAATAATAATAGTATTATTACTTATTTGTCAGCACAAAAATTGTAGAATATTCGTCGGTCACTAAAATTCCCGTGTCAACTCCTCTCTCTCTCTCTGGTCTCTATACAATGCAAGAAGAGTCAATCGTCAAAATAAAAGACTCACCCACTTACATAGAAACTTCTTCGCAATTACGTACTTGCCCCTCATACAAAACCACTTACATTCCATGTGATTGTGATTACATTATTTTATTCATGGCATTACACTATTTTATTCATGTACTAAAATATCTCATCAAATATTATCTGTAAAAGAAAAATGTGGTGATGGATATAAAGGAGGCATATTATGATCGATAAAATATTATAAAATTAATAATACAATAGGACATGATTAGGTAAACATAAGTGCGATGTTTTAATTATAATAATGGATAACTATTCAATTCAAATATACAATTAACATATTATATCATATCATTATATTAAGGTAAAAATG
Source organism: Leonotis leonurus (assembly GCA_026898415.1). Lineage (NCBI taxonomy): Eukaryota > Viridiplantae > Streptophyta > Magnoliopsida > Lamiales > Lamiaceae > Leonotis > Leonotis leonurus. Next base: position 869,349 of record JAPKLX010000064.1, read on the forward strand.
TAACAAAATTTAGTGAAATAGGTAACATAATTGGCGGCATAAAGATGAAGTGGCATGGAAATTTCTTGACAAATAAATGAATAAAGTTGAGCATGTAGATTGAGACAATAAATGATTTGGCATATAAAACAATAAATGTGTGCGTTGAAAGTTGGACAACAATACATTAATAATTAATAATATTATTAAAAAGTGATGCAAAACCAAACTTAAATTTCTTGCTAACCAACCAACTACTCATATATAAAATCAAATCAGCCCTCATTTATTAATCCATTCTCCCATCTTTCTTTCTCTCTAAACGAACAAAGATCTTCACAAATTTATCCTTGAAGAAAGCCAAAAATCGGAGATGCAGACTGGAAAGTGTTCAGAAACGGATGTGATGAGCCAAGATTTTCTCACACTTCTCAAACTCACCGGTGACGTCAAAGACGACGGTGATGTCATATTAGCAGAAAATGAAGCAGTTGTAGATAATCACTCTGAGGAAGAGGAAGAGGAAGAGGAATTCTCTTTTACGTGTGGAGGAGGAGCAATCGCGTCACCTATAGCGGCGGAGGATGCGTTCATAAACGGCCAGATCAAGCCAATTTTCCCCTTATTCAACCGCGATTTGCTCTTCTCCGGCGAAGATCTCGGCGGCTTGCACGAGAATTTGCCGATGAGAGTACAGGTGAAGAAGGTTTTCGTGGAAACCCCCGGGTCAAACCCGGAGAATGCCGGTCCGAGCTGCGACTGGTCGAACCGGAAGGCGGTCGAGGCGTCTCCCGAGGTCTGTAAGAAGAGCAACTCGACCGGCTTCTCGAAGATTTGGCGGTTCAAGGATTTGCTCGGAAGGAGTAACAGCGATGGAAGGGATGCTTTCGTCTTTTTAAATAACAGCCATGCACCGGCGGAGAATCCACCGGCGAAGGTAGAGAAGGAGGTACCGGCGGAAAAAGTGACCGGAAAAGCGAAGAAGAGCGTCGGAAAGGGTAAAAGGGCGTCGCTGTCGGCACACGAAGCGTACTTGAAGAGTAAGGCGAAGGAAGGGGAGAGGCGGCGATCGTATTTGCCGTACCGGCCGGAGTTGATGGGGTTCTTCACTAATGTTAATGGCGGATTAAGTAAAAATGTACATCCCTTTTAAGAATTTTGACTGTACATTTTATTAGTATCTATGTTAGGAAGTAAGTATATAGTAAGTGTTTCTTTCGTTTTTTAATCAGCGGCCATATTTGAAAAATGGTTTATGGTCTCAAGTTTACTGACACTACACTGAATATTAATAATAATTCTTTAGTTGTAATTTTTTAAAATGCCAATCATATATAATAGTAATGTGTTAATACTGGGAGTTGGATTAAATTGTCCTTTTTCTTTTTTACTTGTAGTGTGGTATTGTATATTTGTACAGACAGTAGGATGTTTTATTGAGTGAATTGGATTAGAGATCTTGATTAAAGTTGATGGATTTTAATATTCTTTGGAGGCAGCTGCGTTCACTTCATTTTGCAATTATTTTGCAATTCAGTCAATCACTCAATTGCAAGTTGTATGCTCAAAAAATCAACGAAATATACTTTTTTAGTGATAAAATTATTATGTACTTATAGCGGTAATGTCTCAATTGTCAAAAGGTGTTCAACAAAAAAGGCTCTTGGTTAGCCAATCCTGATGTATTATTTACGAGTCAAAAGCAATAAGTTTACACAATAAGTAAGAGAAGGAAGGAGTTGGGACTATGTATGAGAAATGCATCTGATCTAATTTATAATATATTGATTAAGAAAATACAAGGCTTGTGTTCATGAAGATATCAAATGCAGTTGTAAGTTCCTGGTCCCAATTTAGATTGACAAGGTTCAAAGACAACCTACCATGTGACAATAATATAGGTTGCTGTAGAAGAAGAGGGTCACCAGTTAGGGGTTGTTAGTGTGAAAACCATATAAAAAGTGAACACAAGCTTGCAAAAGAAGATAAAATCAAGAAGAGGAGACCTGCGCTGCTAAACTGAATGAGTAATTACATAAACATAATTAGGTGACAAATAGTAACAAGTTAGTTACTCAAGATAGAGATGGAGTGGGTGGGGCCCAACCTTTTTTACCCAAAAACAAAAACATGTAGACCACTTTGCTTCCCAACTACTCAAAGCTGATGGTTGATGCAATTAAAATGAAGAAACCTACCAAACAATGAATTACCAAAAAAACAATATGTATATTATATGGAGACTACTACCACCTATTTATTTGTATAATACATAAAACAAATATTAAGAGGGGTGTGTCCCCCTCCCGTAAGAAACAATCATGCGTTTATTGTATTTCTAAGTATATATCATATGCATAAACTAATGTATAAAACAGAAATTAAACAAGTCAAGTCAATTAATGAAGTATTTATTTCTTAAAATGCTATGAGATTTAAGTTTAGTTTAGTGAAGGAGATCCCTTATTTCCACCGATTTTGACTTGCAAGAAAATTAAAGATCAACAACTCTACATGCATGTTAAGATGAGATTGCTTACTACTTGCTAGGACAACTCAGATAATCTACATTAAGGCTATGTTTTGTACATAATATACGATACTCATCTCATGATAAATAATTATCATGAGATGAGTATCGTATATTAGATATCGAACATAACCTAAATGTATTCATGTATGTGCTGGAAAGTTATAGAAAGTTCCGGAATGTGGTAGAGCATTGTAAATAATGATAGAGTTCAAAGAAATCTCTAAAACATGGTTTGTTCTAATGAAATTTGCAATAGTGGTTCGAAAAATCCATAACATAATATACTGAAGCAATATATAATATTCTTTTAATAATATGTATACATTCCTCCGATCCAAAGTTACAAAGTTCATATCCTAAAATTACCATTGATGAATCATCTCAAATAATACTCTCTTTCAACTGGGGGTATCAAGGATTTGTATGTAAGTACACAAGGTTGCTAACTAACCGCAGCACCAAATAATCAACTATACAATGTTCAATTTCTCCGGGTTTTTTGCTCTCTAACTTTCCCACTCCATTGAGATTCTATGCATTCATTATATCGAAGTTTGAATAAACCTTATCTTTTTAAATCGAACCTTCTGGTACTTCACAAGGTTGTTCCATAAATTGATGAGTAATATCTGTAAATCCATCTTTCTCATAATTCATGAAAGCTCCTAAAGCCCCCAGAAATCCTTCATGTCGTAAAAATAATGCTTTCGCATCACCTTTCGACCTGCAAAATTATTATGGTTTTGAGTTTATATGACATGATAAAACATTAAAACGCTAAAGGAAAATATATAATTTGCATTTGCAAACACTAAAATCCTGTAGTGTTCATTACCAGAAATGAACTGCAACAGAAATTGTGTCCATTGTGTATGCATGCCCGCGAATAAAAAAACCTCCAAAAAATATTCTTTTCAATCCAAACCGCAATGCGTTCAAGTAAGCAATCTGACATAGACATAACAAAGAAAATAGTTAATCTCGTCATTTGTCTATATAGATTTTAGAATGTTAGAATGAAATATTACTTAATTAGTCATGTGCATCTCTAGTTCAAATGGGTATTAAATAATAAGAAAACTAATTGTATGTTAATAACCAATCTATTATTCACAATAATTTTATTTAAGCTAAGAATTTCCTTATTCATTTCACTGACCTGTCCAATGTTATTTGAGATCATTCGTAAGAGTGACCTTGCTACATCCTCAGGTCTATAGTCCTCCAGTTCTTTGTTATCAGATACTGCCTTCCCAAAGCTAGAAGCAATTGTCGTCGATGTAAGACCAATCTGAAATATTAAAAAGAAGTGGATATAGTCATAGCATGTATTATGAATGATAGATTTAAATTTGTTAAAGCACTCACATAAATATATATATACCTTTGAGTAATCTGTTCCACCATATATGTCTCCAACAAGCATGTCTATGACTCTATTGTTTCCTTCGTGACTCAATTCTAATAACTCATCAAAACTACAATAACATAAAAGTTATAGGGTGAGTTATGGAAGATAATCAAGCATACTACAATGAAAGGTCTAACACCAACCTTTTACACTTGGTCAAAAGTTTTCCCAAACCCCAGAATGTACCACCACCCACACTTGTTCCACTTACTCGTTCAAAATCGTTGTTGCCATCTACCTGAACCCAAAGATAAAAAATAAAACAAGAAATCACATGATGGAACAAGAACTTTTAGAACTCTCATAGTAATGGAAAAATATACAATGAAGTACGTTAAAATTGTCCCACATTAGTGGAGCATGATAACATGAACCAATATATAGATGATATTTTTAGGGAAGTTGAGTCCAATATCCAATTTTAATAAAGTAAATGTCTACTATAGTAACCGAAGATAACATTAACAAGGAGTCAAGGATTATCTGCTCAATTAAATTCTTATAACTAAATGAGACCATTCATGCTAGCTAGTTTCATCCAATAAATTTACAATAGGATCGTCAGAAAAAATATGTATTTTGTTTAAGTAGATCAATCTTTCTCCAGCGACACATATCAAACTTTATTCTAAAAAGAAGAATAAATGAAAATGGAGAAAAAAAACAAACCAAGAATAAAAAAGGTTACCTTTATCATGCTAACTCCAGACCCCACATTAACTAGGAGATAAGGGTACAAATCATTATGGTCAATTTGGACATAGTCCTTCTGGCCATCCATATAGGTAAATGCTTCACGGTTCACTGCCTAATCGATTAAGTGAAATATTCAGATGGAAGCATAATCAACTCAAAAGCACAGAAGAATCACCTTAAGGCACTAAAACATAATAGAGAAAAATACGGGAACTTGAAGTGATTATAATTTGGAATTAAAGAATTTATCTAACAAGCATCAAGATTGTCATATATTTTTGGGAAATTGATGCTTGACCATATTAGAGTTTTTAATTATGCAACATGAATAATCAATGTACCTGTGGGTGTTCTCAGTTGTATTGTGACAGAAACAAATTCTATTTATATAACCATGCAGCACAAGCAAGTGTAGCAAATTAAAATTCTCATGTTCCATCTAGAGGACACTAAAACACCCCTATGATTGGGAGGATATTACATAAACATAAAAGAACCTACATTTAGATATGTCTAGAAAGGAGTAAGGTTGACTGGTGATGCAGTCTGAGAGTCATCGACATAAGTGATAAGTCCCCCTTTTAAGGATGAGAACACTGGCTGATTGTCAAGATCAAGTGAAGATATTTAATGGTAACTAGAAGCACACATAGAAAGATAGGCAAGATCAAACCCTTTCATAAAGTCATTATGATTATTACCTAAAAGGTCCCAGCATGTTAGAGCTTGACCTTGACTACTGTAAAAAGATGATCCCCACATGAGTACTAAATTTCTTTTATTATACAATTAATGTTCAAATAATCTTTTATTTATCTCCTTCTAATCACTAAGGACAAATTGGTCTCAGTACCTAAAAACATAAGTACTAGGTTTACTCCATATTATCACACTATCAATGTTCAGAAAATCTTTTATGTTTCTCTTTCTCCTACTTGGACAATCAGAAAAGGTCAAATTAGTGTCATTACCTAAATGGTGATTAGAAAGAGCATCACACAAAGAGCAATATCAAAGGAGAATAGAAACACAGAAAATGTGAGGTTAAGCATAGAATCATTCGGAACTAATGAAGAGCAAAAATAATTCAATTTTATATTGTTTTTACATTTAATGGTCTATACCTTAAGTAGGAAATTGGCTCCAGCAACAAGGCAGCTCATCTCGTCTACCTTGTCCAGAGTGATACCTAGCTTTTCTTTGAATAAATCAGCAAATTTAAATGCCCCTCCACCTGTGGCCTTGATAAACATACTCAATCAGATTATCGATTCACATATTCATATAACTCATAAGACAATAATTTATCAATAACTAGAAACCACTGTAGTGTTATGCATTACCTTGACAATATTTTCCTCACCGATAAGGTCCTTATCATCCTGATCACCTGGATTCACAGAACCTCTGAGAAGGCAGAAATATGAAAATAGAGCATGATCATCTAATGGGGTTATTAACTCCAAATAACGACGGTTCACAATCTTGAAGTTTCATCTAGTATCTCATACAACTTTTCAATATGTACGAAACACATATGTGCTGTGTGCATGCTTAAAAGTGGTATGTGAGATCGACTCATGGCTCAATAACCCCAGGTAAAGGCCATTCATCAACTTGAGGTTACATCTAGCATCTAATACAATTTTCTAATATGTTAACAAACACATACATGCATGCTAAAAGCTGGTGGACAATTCATAACCTCCTACCAAAAATCCTGAAAATGGGCACTCCCACAAGAGAAGACAAAATACAAAAAGTCATCATCCAACCCAGGCTGTCATTCTAACAGTAGTAAGCAATATATATCTAATCTCTGATTAGCTCATGAATTGTTCAACATTTAGGAGTAAAACATTATCCATAATGCAATAAAGGAGCAGGCAGAAAGGCACCTTTTGTAGATAGGACATATGACAAATAATCAAATGCATACTTCATGTATTTGATATGTTGATTATCATAGAAAAGTGTACCATGTACCATAGTGTTGAAGGTGCTTGGAAGATATAAATTTGATGCATTCATTAATCTTGCTTGTTTCAAACTTCAGAAAGTGAAGTTTCATCTGATTAGAGGTGCCACTGGATGTGATAATTCCATCTTTTGAATAGTTATCTTTCTGGTCATCAGAGGAGCCGCTACTGCTACTTGAGAAGTAAACCATCTTAATCAGAGAACCTACAGATAATTAATGAAGAATCAGTTCAAGCCCTGAATGGTTGATCAACTCAGAATAATCAAAATCCAGACATTTTGTATCACCATTACCAAAAGTAGACTTCAATGTACAGTTTTGAGAAGCAGAGACATATGCTGCACTTAATCAATTATATGAAGTGATAAAAATGTTTAGTCTTGCCAGGGAAAGGGATAGCCGACACTTATTCCAAGCAAACAATCCCAAATTATCTCATATATTTTGCACTTGATCAATTAAGCCAAAGTAAAAAACTTAAAAAAGGAAAGCACGGCACAAAGTAGGATTTCAGCCAACCTTCGGACTTGTTTGATATCTAATCTATGATATCTCATCCTACGCTTAGGTACCAAACAAACAAAGTTTTAGGAAATAAAAGGTTCGGTTGGGCAATCGAGGAATCGGGAATTAGAACACCGCCGGAGTTGCCGAATGATATGAACAGTTGGGCAGCAAGAGAATCAAAGAAAAACAACAAATGCATTTGAATTAGAAAGAATGGTGGTATATATTAAGCAAGCGATTACCTCCGATATCAAGAGCAAGATGGGAAACATCATCACGATCACCGCTCATCTTCTTCTCCACAAGTGCTCTGAGTCTAAACCCGAGTGGTAGCGTTGAATTGAATTAAATAGAGAGTGATTATAAAAAGAAAAGAAGAGTGATTGATTGTCAACTATGGCGGCCAAAAGTAGTAATAGAGTAGCATTTCCCTTAGCCGGAAAAATCGATAATATAATGAAGAATTAGTTAATGGAGTTAGCTGGGCTTCGCTCAACTCTCTGACAATAATAATAATGGCAATTAAAGAAAGGAATTTAATCCATCCTTAGCTTTAGGGCATTCACTGTAGTCTGTAGAGATCAGAGAAGAGATGACTTCTTTATTGGATTGGATATTGGATTGGGAATGGAACTAACAGGGACTACATCTTTAAATCATTCACTTATTCTGGATTGAACAGCAAATGGATTTTGGCCACCTCTGTTTTACACATAATTATATTATAAATTCTAAACATCTAATTATAAAATTATATAAATAATTAACATAAGATACTTAGTGTAATGATCACACTAATTATTACTGAATACTCATATTTTTTAAAATAAAAATAGAACTACATCATACATCATAAAGTTAGCAAATGTAACACTTCTAAATATATAAAATAAACAATATAATAATTTATTACATTCTTGGTGAGAAAAAAGATATATCGACAAAAAAAAGAAGATATATTGACAAAAAAATATTGCCCCTTCTTATTGTAAATTTACAGTTTTCATTTTTTTGACTTTAATCTAGCCAATTAAACCTAATTTACAAGATTTCTTGCAAGTTGCAATGAATAATACATAGACAAAAATTTGTTAAATTTAGTATTGACCAAATGTTGACGTGACCTAATAAATCATTGTGGCAATTGTTTGGCATATTTTTGTTTGATAGTGTGTTTAGATGTGGAGTGTACATGTGTTAGTTTTATCTTTTTTTCGTGTTTTTGTTTCGTTTTTATGTCGTGATTGTGCTTTGTGCCGTTGATTGGTAGATTGGTAGGTATTGAAAAGATGTTGAGAAATGGTAGAGGAGTGAAGGAAGAGACCGAGGTGGGCGGACGTGAGCTTGCCGCTAAGCAACGGACCTGAGAGACACTTGAAAGAAAGGAACACGCACCCAACGATCGCTAGAAATGCCGTGATCGCTCAGGTGCACATGTTAGAGTAGATAGAGTAGGGACGGAGCCACCTTATAGCATGGTGGGGCTATTGCTCCACCTAAAAATTTTTCATTTACTATTAATTTTGTAAAAAAATATGTATAAAATTTACAAAATTTATCAAGATCTTGCCCCACTAAAAATTAAGAAAAGTAGGGGCAATAATTTTACTCCTCGTATCTTCGGGGTCTGGCTCTGCCCCTGTGACCGTTGGGCACTCAATGGTCACTGGGGCACGAGTTTTGGGCAGAAGCATGCACACAGTGATCGATGTGCACGATTAAGTGTCATTTCTTGTATGCATATACGCGAAAAATGAGGTGAGAAGGGGGCTTATTTAGAAACAAAAACTGGAGAAACACATTTTTGTACTTTTACTTTGGAAGAAGAACTTTGATTGTCTCGGATAAACGTGTAATTTGACGTTCGAATTCATTATTGCAATCTTAATAAGTTTCTTTTCTATGTAATTTTTTCCTTGGATTGTTTTAAATATTTTTGAATAGTTGATTATCTTCTAAAATTTAGATGTTTGGAAATCAATGATTGATGTCGTGAATTGCTTATGCTTGTTGATTAACAATGCTTGTTTAGACTAGATGATTGATCATCATTTAGATTTCTCAAACGCTAGTTGGGATCGAAAGATTATTCTAGTGTTGGACCTGAATTTAATCAGTATCGATTCTGAATTGGAAACGTATGAATCGTCATGATGGAGTTATTTTAACTTTATATATTTTTGTCTCTTGCATTTCTTCACTTGTTATGATATATATAAGTGTCGATCAAGATGGTGGATGAATTTTCTACAAAATGACAAGTGGAGAAGTTTGTTATTAGAAAAGTGGAGGACTGTTGTTGAGTCAACACAGACGGCAGAAAAATATCCAACCGAAGTCCACTTCTCTACTATCATTCTTGGAGGTTTGGTTCCTATAAACATGTAAAGGTGGTGAGGTGGATAAAGTAGTTCCTACAAATGCGATTCATGCTGAGCCAACAATTACTTTCCACATTTCACTCCAACCATCTCCCCATAGTTCTCCATGATCTTCTAGAGCCCATAACTGAAGCCCATAGCCAAACATCAGAGTTTGCTCGAAAGCGTGGTGGACTAGGTGAATTAGATTTTTTTAAAAATACTAACAAATTAAATTTTGTAGAAAATGAGAGTCTTTATTATTTAGGAAACTATTTAACACATGAATTAGAAAAAGGACCAAATATATATAAAAGTATTAATCATTCTATTATCCTTGAGTTAGAAAAAATAGGACTAATAGGAGAAGATATTATAAAAACAAAAGTAAAATATATTTGTAAAATGAAAATTAAAAATCCTGATATTACTATAAGAACAACAAATATAGAATATAATCCTTTAGATAAAGAAGAATTTAAAAAGCAAATACCAGAAATGTTAAAACAAGGATTAATAAGAAAATCAGTTAGTCCTCATAGATCAGCAGCCTTTTTAGTAACAAATCATTCTGAAATAAAAAGAGGAAAAGGTAGAATAGTTTATAATTATAAAAGGCTTAATGATAATATAGAAGATGATGGTTATAATATACCTAATAAAGATACATTATTAGGATTGATACAACATAAAAAGATATTTAGTAAATTTGATTTAAAATCAGGTTATAATCAATTAAAACTTGAAGAAATATTTAAACCATGGACCGCTTTTACATGTTCAGAAGGACAGTTTGAATGGAATGTTTTAAGTTTTGGCTTAAAAAATGCTCCATCAGTATTTCAAAGGTTTATGGATAGTATATTTTTAAAGTATGATTTTTGTTTAGTTTATATTGATGATATTCTTGTTGCTAGTGAAACAATAAAAGAACATGAGGCTCATCTAAAGTTAGTTTTTAAAGAAATTAAAAATAATGGTATAGTAGTTAGTAAAAGAAAAATGGAATTATTTAAAAGAAAAATATCATTTTTAGGATTGGAAATTGGAAATGGCAAAATAGAATTACAACCCTATATTTCAGAAAAAATCCTTAATTTTCCAGATAAATTAGAAGGATTAAAACAAATACAGGCATTTTTAGGATTAATAAATTATGCTAGAAAATTTATACCAAATTTAAGCAAATTAGTTGGACCTTTATATAGTAAAACAACTAAAAATGGGCAAAGAAATTTTAATAAAGAAGATATTAATTTGATTAGAAAAATTAAAGAAGTAGTAAAACAAATTAAACCCTTAGAATTGCCATTAATAACTGATTACATTGTAATTGAGTGTGATGGTTCTAAAGAAGGATGGGGAGCAGTATTAATTTGTAAACCTAATAAATACAGTTTAAAAAATGAAGAGAGAATAGCTGGATATGCTAGTGGAAATTTTGGAAAAATAGGTCAAAATTGGACTTCATTAGATTTTGAAATACAAGCTTTAATAAATTCTTTAGAAAAGTTCAAAATTTATTTAAATAAAGAATTTACAGTAAGAACTGATTGTGAAGCAATTGTAAAATTTATTAAAAACGATAATAGTAAAAAAATAAATAGAACTCGATGGGTAAATCTACAAAATATAATCCAAGGAAGTGGATATAAAATAAATTTTGAACATATAAAAGGAAAAAATAATAGCCTAGCAGATTTATTATCTAGAAATATTTATAAATTTATTAATGCAGGAAATGGAGAAAAGGTTACTTAAACCTAAAGGGAAAGAGAAAGTTAATACAGATTCAAAGGAGGAAATTCCTTTTAAAGGAAATACTTCTAAAAGTTTATACAGTGAGGAATCTTCACAGGTAACAAACAGAAGCATATCTCCTATGCAGACTTCTTCTGGAGAAGAAGAAACTTATACTACAAAGTTTACAAAAAAGGAGTCAAAATTAAAACAACAGGAAAATGAAGAAAGTTTCCAATTTGGTAATGTTACATTACCAATATGCTTTGATCCTTTGAAAAAATTTAGAACAGCTTATGGATCTGAAGTTACAAAAAAGCAGCAATGTTTGCTTGATAATTTGTGGCATATTAAAACAGTTTCTCAAGCCACTTCTTTCAAAGTTCAAGTTTTAAATGCTTTAAGCTTTTATTTTAGTGAACAAAAGAATATTGTTCCTGAAAATAAAAGAAAGTTTTCACATTATGTGATTTTTAGAGGGACAAAAATTGGGCTTTTTAATGATTTTAATACAGTAAGAAAACATATTATGTGCCCAAGCCCTATTTTCAAAGGTTTTTATAGTTTTAAAGAAGCTCTAGCCAGTGCTAGAAAATCTTTGAGACTTAATTTTTACATAGAACCTGAAAAGGTTAAAAGTTTTGCTGATGTAGCTAAAGAAAATCCGAGTGAACTAATACAGTCACAACAGACTGTTATTAGAAAATTGGAAGCTCAATTAGTTACAAAAGAAAAAGAAAATTTAAATATTTTTCTAGAAAAAGAAAAATTAAAAAATGAAAATTTATCAAAAAATAAAGAGATTTTAGTCTTAAAAAATGAAATCTCTAGATTAGAAAATTAAGTGTTAAACCTGAGGAATTCCCATAAAAAAGGGGAAAAAGATTTTGAAATTCCTCAGCGAAGTTTTGAAAGTTTTAAAGCAAGGGTTTTTGATCTTCCCTTAAAAGAAACTCTGGAACCCATTTTTGAAAAAATTCCAAATTTAGAACAAGTTATAAACCAAAAAATTCTTGAAGAATTTCCTGACTATCTTATGTCTCTTCAAGAAGAAATTTTTAATATATATTGTTCACAGATGGAAGGAGTAGTAGTGGTGCAGAAACCCATAATCAATTATACAAATTACAGTAATGGACAATTTGGAATTTTAAATGAGTATACCGAAATGGTAGACCATTTAAAAGTTTCTGGGTTACTAATGCTCCAAATAAATCTCAATAAAACAAATCTGTCATTTGATAAAATTATTACATATTTCCATAATGGCATGATTGATTTTATTGAATTTAGTTATGCAGAAAAACTTGATACATTATTAAACAGCTTTGGAGAAAAATTTCTATTAGTTGTTGGCAATATAGCCTCTCTTTCATCTAAAGGAAGGGCATATTGTAAAGTTATAGCTTCTCTTCCAGAAGTTATTAAAAGTTCATACAGACCAGCCAGAAAATCAATTATTGTCACTGACAATATTGATGAAGGGCAACATTTAAAAAATCTTCATACAGTGGAACCATATGATCTTGAGGAAGATAAGAAAAAAGTTACAATCTTTCAACAATCAAAATTCATGACAGATTTTCATTGGGGAATCTACAAACTAATTGCAGAAGGTCATTATATTAAAATATGGACTACAGGAAATTGGTCCATAAATCTGCCTGTTAGTGGAGAAGGAGATACAGTTGAATTTAACAACAACTTCTTGAATGAAGAAGATCCTACCTATGTTGATACAGATGATAATCAAAGTATGGATACAATTCCAGAAACTCATAGAGATTTCTGACATATAATCCATGATAACACAGGAAAGAAAGATGGACAAGAAGGAGTTGAACACGTATAAAATCTTGAAGGCATATTTACACAAAAGAAGGTCTTGAATCTCATTATAGCTAATAAGATAAGATTAGTCAACTTTACAAATTTTTCTTTGTCGGCTAATTGAGTGTAGTGTAGAATATAAATTTTTCTATTATAGTATGATTAATATGTAGAATAGAATTTTATTCTTTTGTTTGTATTAGATAAAGAATGCCTATAAAAGGCACTCTTCCTTCATTGTAAAATCCATCCCAAGATTTTCAATCTTTCCTCAAGCTTTCATTAATAAGATGTTTTTCTAAGAATTCTCTTTCCGATTCCTCTAGTATTTTAGTTTGTCTCTAATCCTTCTCTGTTCTCATAATATATCCCATATAAAAAAAAAAAAAAAAACAAAACAAAATTTTCCTTTCGTTTTCTTCGTTTTTGTTTATTCCGCTGTGTCTGCTGTGGATAGGTGTGCTCCGTCCCTGTTCCCTCTTTATATTTAGAGTTCTGTGTGAGCTCTTTCTGTAAGTATTTTGTTATTCTTATTTAAGTATTTGTTATATATATTTTTGTGGATTAATGTGTATCCCTAAAAAAAACACACACACACACACACACACACACATATATATATATATATATATATATATATATATATATATATGGGGTGGTTCCCATGAGAATGACTCCTAAAGTAAGAAATAAGAATGAATATTAACCATAGATTATGAAGTTTGAATGGTGAGATTTAATTCCATAAAATAAAAGAAAAAAAACGTTAGTGTATTGTTTTGGTGATGAAAGGGTAAAATAGTGACATGTAATTTACCATAATTTGTGAATCCCTTAATTTTAGTCTTTCCAAAAATATGCCATCTATTTTAATGTAAAATATATGTGAAGTAGAACAATGCTTATGATGCATAAATTTGTGTGAAGAAATGCATACATCATCGTTATGTCATATATAATTACTTATATAAATATATTATTATAATATTAATAAGTTTGTTTCTTTTCAATTGATATAAATGACATAGACTGTGCATTAACATAGTATATTTGATGCATGTATTGATATTTGACGCTGCATTATTTTATGTGCATTTTTATTTTAACTTTGATGCATATATATTCATATTCATTGTTGAAGTACAACATAAGTAAAAATCATGCTATAACTTTTATAAACAAAAAATGTATTATGCATGATGCAACCTATAATTATAAACAAAAAATGTTAATGAATGGATCTATAATACATTATTAAATATTATCAAAATTAAATTATGCATTGATTCATATGCATTAAAACTAAACTATCAATGCATATAAAATGATGCATGATGCACTGACCAATACCAATACATGCATCACAAGTCTTACTTGTATGTATGTAATTTGTGCAGTATAATTTTTATAAAAAACTGCTTAAAAGTTTATAATGCATTTTCTTACAACACATAATGCATATTTGTGCAATTTCTAGTGCACATCTCTTACACATTTGATGCATAGATACACTACCTGAACCTTATTTAGAGTTTACAATTTATAGTTTATGGTTTACCACACATCTACATCATTTTGCATATGCAATTGCAATTTTGCATTACACATTTGATATGTAATGTATCTTTAAACCAAATAAAATTGCATTATTTAATAAAATTAAAATATAAATTAATATATCAAATACTACTTCCGTTCACTTAAATGTGGCTCATTCATTTTTGGCACGGAGAATAAGAAAGTGGTAGTTGAGTGTGTAAAAAGTGTGTAAATGTGGTACTTGAGTGTGTGAAATTGGTAGTTGAAGGGTAATATTTTTACCAAAATAGCAAAATGACCACTTATGAGTGAACAAACAGTGAACATAGGGAGTAATATTTTGAACAAATAAATAACCACTTACAAATATAATTTTAGATAGAGAATATATTATTTTTTTTAATTTATATTGCAAAATGTTTTCGAGTGTATTTTGATTACTGTTGAAGTTGAAAGAAATAAAATACCATGCTTTACTACTTGTAAAACGACAGAATTGATGATAGATAGCATAAGACAATTATTTCTACAAATTAATTATAATCATTCCATAACAGAAGTCATAATTACGTTAGAATAAAGATTCTAATTACTCCATTACCCTCTCATCAAATTTAACTAATTTTCAGCTAATCTAAAATTAAATGGTCTCAATTCATTCTCATTTCTCACTTAAAAGTGCATTCTCATTTGATCCATTTCCTATATATATATATATATATATATAGGATATCTGGAAGTGGTGGACTGAACTTGAGCAGAACTTTGAGAGATATCTTGGAGAGGTTCGAGTCTCGCGAGTGTTGTACAGTCAATCAAGTCAACATTTAATACAACCTCGTCGTTTAGTGTATACGACTTTTGAATCTCACATTCTAAAGCTGATATTTTAGTAGTGTGCAGCTTGTGCAAGTGTAGTTTTCGTTTGTTTTGAAAATACATTGTAGTTTAATAAAGAGTGTTGTTGAGAGATGAGGGATCCGTTATGTAAACAATACTCATTTAGTGATTTGTGGCCATACGGCTCGTGCAGATTATACATTATAATTCGCACAAAAATTTACATCTTGAGTGTTTCTCGTCATATTCTTTTCGTTTCTATCTTATTCAAGAGTTGGTGTTTTCATTTTGTGGAGTGTTTGAATAACATTCTCTTAACTGATGTGAGTTCGTGTTCAGAGAACATTATATACAACATTCCAGAAGCAGTTGAGGTATACTAACATGTCAATTCGTGTGTTTGTCTTGTAATTCTCCAGTGTGTAACTTGAATACGAAAGTTAAGGTTGCTGTTTAATTGTGAATACGAAAATTAGTAATTAAGCAACTCTAGAATTCTTAGGATGCTACAAATGAATAAGTTAATTATGGTACTCGATTACTGACGAAAGAACTTCTCAATCCCATGTCTTTAACTCTTGGTTTCTTACATTTTTCTTTGCTTTACGCTCATTTAATTCGGTTGATTTATTACAAACTCTTTTAATAGAATGTTACCATTTCTTGTGATAGTACAACAAATTAGATAGCACTGTTAAATTTTTCACGAGATTCGACTTAATTTAGCTTACTCGTCTCCAATATATCTCATATAATTGCGAGAACCTAGAGTACACTTTTAGGTTAAATAACAATATTTTTATCTTTATAAAAGATTGTTATTAGATAAATAAATATTTGAGATTTTAAACGAGCTTTCAGCTAAAAAAATACATGAACTTTTGATTTGAGGAAAACGCTCACCCACCCGCAGCAAGCGGGGTTAATATGTCTGCAGCGGGCGAGGTTAATACACCCACAAACGATGTGACATGTCTCGAAGATAAATATTAAATTTTCATAAAAAGTTTATTAATTCTCACCGTAGGACTATGATTTATTGATTAAGGTACAATTTAATATTATTTAATATAAAATAATAAAAATAAAAATATAGTAACTCATATACTAACAAATTAAATTGTGTCAACCGCGGGCGGTGAAACGGTGCTCTTTTATTTAATTTCAATTTTCGCATATAACCATATACAACCTCATTTGTCATAAAAGGGATGAATATGCCCATGGCATACACTATTGAACTGAGATTGAGATCGCTCTATAATTATTTTAATTAATATTTTCATCTACAAGATATTAATTATGTAATATTTTGAATTTTTCAATTAAAAGTGACATGACAAAAAAATACTTCCTTGGTCCCAATAAGCATGACACAAACTTTTTAGACACAATTATTAAGGATGATGAATAAATTAGTGTAAGAGTAATAAATGTGGTAGAGTCCACACCTTTTTAAAGGGATAACTATCACTATTTTAGGAATGTGTCAACTATTACTATTTTAGGAATGTGTCAAGCTTAGTGAGACGTCCAAATAAGGGGTGTCAAGTTTAGTAGTATGGAAGGAGTATCATTTAAGCATTCCTAATACAGCTTAACACCAAAATCAAATCAAATTATTAAGTATAGTTTAATAATTGAAAGATGAATATATGTAAATCTAAGAGTAATATTTTGAAGTATAAACCAAAGAAGTTAATGATTATTACAAATTTTCAATTAATTATTTATCAAGGCGATTTTGACTAAACAAAATATGAAATCACACGTCTTCTTTTTATAAATTTTTTTTTTACCGATAATATTTTAGTAAAACCTCAATAGTTCGAGCCTTTATTCGAATTGTCGAAAATTTGGAAATTTTATCAACATGACGAATAGTGTGATATAAAACCTAATACTTTTCTTATAATATAAAGAAAAGAAAAAAAGTAAAAAAGAGCTTAGAGAGAAAAAATTGATGCACTTATTTCTTTAAACGAAGAAAGCCAAAGGAAAACCAATGTATAACTAAGAAGGTTGATCCTATTACATTTGTAGGAGAGGAGATTGGCTGAGAGAGGGAAGGTAGGTGGACTGTCTTGACCTTCATGAGCCTTCAAATCCAATAGAATATATGTTCTTTCATTTGTGTTTCTGAAAATATATATATATATATATCATATTAATTAATTAATGGTACGAAAATGATAATTCTAAATAAGAAAAAGTACATAATTAATCTGAAAGTGAGAAATGAAATAAACATACATAATGATGATCAATGTCATTCGTTTAAATGAATGTAAATATTGTATGTTGAATGGCCACTCGCATTTTAAAAGAAACATTGCAAAATATGAAATATTAATTATCAATTAAACTTTGGAATGCCTAAAAGAAAACTTTAAGCATGCATTCAAGTAACAAAATTTTATTGATAACAATATTTATCTATAAAATAAGGAAAAAACTATTACGAACTTATTTGCATAATTTCTAGATCTAGTGTACGAAGAGAAGAGAAGAAACACCTAAGACAATAAAAAAGGTTTTCAGTAACAAAGGACAGCAGAAGAGTTCTTCAGCAATTTTTTAAAAAATTGTTAGAGTACGATCCTATCTTCTCCCCTGCATAGTGGTAGCATTATTACATACATGTTAATCAAGTTGTGAACAAAATTCAAACATTCACAATAAGACACCATACATTATCAAGAAACTCAATAAACATGTAACACATACAGATAAGTAGTAAAACACATATTATTACATAACATCTTTTCAAACAAAACAAACACAACTTAAGAATTAAGGTAATAGAAAGAACAAGGGTGATAAACCAATAAGTTGACTAGCTCTCATAAACATATACTCCCTCCGTCCTGTTAATAACGACCAATTTTCCATTTTAGGACGTCCCATTAATAATGACTCATTTATTTTTTGGGTAAACATTAAAACATGGGTTATTTCTTGTATTTTATGCTTTAGGCATGTATTGAATGTTTATTGGTATTCGTGCATAAAATAAATGGGTCGTTATTAATGAGACAGAATGAGTATATTTTATTACCTCTGAAAACACCACATGCATGGAGTTGTGTGTGCGTGCGTGTGTAATGCGATATTTTTTCAACTAAAGATGCTACAACTCAACCCAAAAATTTACAGGGTGGTCATGAATGCATAGAATATGGTATGCGTGAATGAGTATAACGTTACATTTAGACTAGTGCCTCAAAAAATTTTAAATTTCATTTAGTTTTACACATCTATTCCAAAGGGTCCTAAACGAAACAAAATTTTTTTGAAGCGTAAACAATCCACACAGAGACTAGTAGTATAAGGCTAGATGAAAAACACAATGACACACATTATCCAAAAAACATCCAACACCATTTAAGCATGCAACCATCGAGTTAAAAACATATCAAATAAGGTGATGAAGTCGGCAAATGCACTAGTTTACGTAAATATCATCCGATATACTTGCCTTGTTAGCAATATTATTAGAAAGCCAATCGAGACCCTCATATAGCCCCTCCCCTGAGGTAGCACACGTGCTCTGAATGTACCTGAAAGTAACATGTGTGGAGGTAAATTACAATAGCAATTTCAAAATCATTTGGAAGTAAAGTGGTTGAGAATGAATACCAGTGACGCTGTCTAAGCGAGTGCAAGCCAAGCTTGTCAGTAATTTCAGCAGCGTTCATGGCATTGGGGAGATCTTGCTTGTTCGCAAATACAAGCAACACAGCATCTCTAAGCTCATCCTGATAACAAATATATATGCTAAATCACAAATTTTATCTTTTAAGCTAAGAATGAAAGTGTTTTGAGGCTACTTGAAGATCCTATGCAATTCACTCAAAATGCATTCATTTATGTTGGTATTATTACCTCGTTCAACATCCTATGCAGTTCATCTCTTGCCTCCACAACACGATCCCTGTCATTACTATCTACTACGAAGATGAGACCCTGCGTGTTCTGGAAGTAGTGCCTCCATAATGGACGGATCTGGAAAAAATGAAGAAGAAAACAACTCATTATGAGCATCAAACCTACTCACAACGAGGTGAAAACAACTCACTATATTTCATTCATGAACCACACTACCAAAACAATCATACAGAAACAGTTCCCACCTTGTCCTGACCTCCAACATCCCAAACAGTGAAGCTAATGTTCTTGTATTCGACAGTTTCGACATTGAATCCTGTAAGAACATTGTTTGACACAAATTGAACCATCTATTTAGATGAGAAAAATTGTTCAAGGATGGAATGAAAAGTTATTGAAGTAGCAATAGAGTATCTAATCATACCGATGGTTGGAATGGTGGTGACAATCTCTCCAAGCTTGAGCTTGTACAAGATGGTGGTCTTACCAGCAGCATCAAGACCAACCATCAAAATGCGCATCTCTTTCTTAGCAAATAGACGACTAAACAACTTTGTGAAACTCAATCCCATTTTTCTTTGCTTACTTACCTCACTACGTGTCATCACAACATAATAGATTTTAATAAAATAACTATATATATGTGTGTGTGCATATCAATTTTAGCTAATAAGCATTCGTCTCCCAAATATGAAATTATGAAAATGTGCATCAAGCATATGCTATAAAATAACTACATAATTGACGCTGAAGCAATCAATATGTGCAACTACGACTACTTCTAAGCCATTTAAAGCACTAGAAATGCTGCTAAAATGGCTGATATTAAAACTACAATGCATATGCAACAAGATTTCTAAATAATTCTCTAATTACTATGTAAATATAGTTACACAAAAATCAATTACAAAACATGTGAAAGTGGACAATTCACTTGAATGCATCCCAATCTTTGAACCATGCATGTAATAAATTAATGTTAATACTGACAATTAATTCTGAAATGCACTATCAAAAAACAAATTTAATAACAATATAATCCACATCCATAACATGATATTATTGACAAAATTAACACATGGGAACCAAAAAGAAGAAATCGTAACATGCAATAGCTTAGATCATTTTATTATGGCAATTGGCAAACGGATCTTTATTAAAATTATACATGAACAAACAAAAATGCATATTCGATATAAGAGCATATACTAAATTGATTCATAAATATTCTTTGAAATTATCGAGATATCACATTCAGATTGGGATCATTAGGTAACAAGACTTACAGATTAGAGATCGCGAGAGATGCGAAAGCAGAAATCCTCAACTCCACCAAATATTAACTAATTGCAAACCATCATGAAATGAAGAAAAAAATGAATCTGTAATTCCAATTCAATAGAAAATGTATTTGTCGACGTGATACTTAGATGTACCAAAGCAAATAAGAGAAATCTCAAAACTCAGAATCAGCTTTTCCTCCACGAAGAAGAAATTGAAATTAGGAAAATATTGATTGCAAGCATAAGAAATTCAAGCTAATCTAAGACTTGGTATATGATGTTAATAATTTATAAACCAGAAAATGATAGATCTGGGGAAGTGGTGTAAAGTGTGCGCGGAGAAATAGGGAGCAACTTCTCAATAACGCGATATATTATAGAGTATATAAACTTTATACTTCATTTTATAATAAGAAGTAATGACCATTTTCAGTTAGTGATTATTTATACTCGAAATCCCCACTAAGATATGACTATTAAAAAATTTGACACCAGATCCAATTTAAAATAGCAAAGCTGCCCTTTTAGGAATAACATTCATTTTTAGTAGTTCCCATTTTTTCGGGTTGATTTGTACTAACAAAAACTTACACCATTATTAGTTAGTAGACTATTTGTTAATTGTTACAAAAAAATATTTGACGACTAAGAATACATAAAAATTAAAATTATATTCTCGTGATATTTTATATTTGACTAATTAATACATGAAATTTTAATTTAATTGCAATTTTCATCTAAATAAATGAGACGTCATTTTATATTCTTTACATTTAGATACACAGTTATAACAAAAGCAAAGGGTAGAGTTGCATTTGGTACAAGAATACTCAATAGTTAGTGATACACATGGAGATCCAACATAAAAGCACACACAAAACCCAAACAAATAAATTTCAACTTTATTACATTAAAAGTAAAAAGTGTCTCCATCAAGAGAGATATTGGCACTAGCCCAAAACAAACAAGACGAAGAAGTAACATGAAGAAATTTGCTTTTGGTAGCTTCACAAATTTATTGTTTCCAAAACACATAATTTTATCCATTGCCATGCACCAATTCCAAAGGGTAAGCGAAACAAATAGTGTGATCAAGGAAGTCGTGGGAACTTGGAGAAATCTGGTTTCCTGCGTTGCAAATAGGCGTTCTTCCCCTCCGCACCCTCCTCTGATCCGTAGAATAGGAGTGTCGCATCTCCTGCAATTTGCTGAAACCCATTCCAACACCATAATCATTACTAGATCTATTTGCTGCAAACCACCACACATGAAGAAGACAAAATAAAATAAAGTAAATGGGAAGTGCACCTGAAGCCCAGAATGGCCATCATCAACTGCATTGAGAGCAGATTTGCTAACACGAATGGACATAGGGCTGTTCCTCAGTATCTCTCTACACCACTTCACTGTCTCCTCTTCCAATTTCTCCACCTTCAATAGTACATGTATGTATATAACTTGTTTTACTACTACTACTACTACTCAAAATGAACATTATATAATATAACTAGAATTCGACTGCGAGCAAAGGAACTTACTGGAACAACGGTGTTGACCAGCCCCATCTTGTCTGCTTCCGCAGCATTATAGAATCTTGCCATAAACCACATCTCTCGTGCTCGTTTCGGACCCACCTGTTTATGTATACTATTACGCCCTTTCACTAACTCTACACAAAACGAGCTACGACTCCATCTAAATGCATGCCTTGTTCTACAAGATTAATTCTACTTTAATTTCTTACCAAACGATCCATTATTGAAGCCCCATAACCAGCATCGAAGCTTCCAACCTGTGAAAATAAAAATAATACCATCTCATCTCAATTCTCCAACATTAGTTAATATTAGCTGATTTGTGCATATCTGTCTGTGCGTGCGTTTTGATCAGGAGATTACCTTGGGCCCTGTTTGGCCAAAAATTGCATTATCTGCTGCAATTGTTAGATCGCAGACCATGTGAAGAACATGTCCACCCCCAACTGCATACCCTGCAACCTTTATTTCAACAAATTTAAAAGAATTAAAATAAAAGAATCAGGATAATAATGATGCGGAACTAATTGTATATGATTACAAAAGTATATATACTACTAATAAGGGTTACCATAGCAATCACTGGTTTGGGAAGCCGACGAATTTGGACCTGCATTCATGAAAAATATACACAATTGGTTTTGGAGGTGAAAGTTACGACGTTTGCATCAAAAATTGGATTATTCTTTTTTTTTTTTTTAATTGGAGTTACCTGCAAATCCAAAACATTGAGTCGACCGAAATTATCATAATCAGAGTAACCTTCCTTTCCCCTGAATGATTGGTCACCGCCACTGCAAAATGCCTTTGTACCCTGCACCAACGTACACTCACAATTATTTAGATACAATTAAACATATGAATTGATAATCACATACTTAATTAGCACACCAGCCATTCATATATTCTGCATAATCAGATGTTTGAGACATTGAAAACTTAATAATACAGATCTATGGCATAGTCGTATTTTTCATAATATTAAAATTCTAGTTCTCCGGCAGCCGCAGTTCAGAGAGACTGAAACGTGCATGCTGATTATTAAATAAGTATTATTTACTAAATCAAATCATCAAAGTTGACTTGATCCAATTTACTGGAGTACTAATTAAAATGCAAGTCGTTGCCACGATGCCGGCGCAAAGAAACCCAGGATCACACGCAATAATTTAATTAAATACTGCTACTGATCTACGCATGAACTGTCCACTACTCATATATAATAATTCACTAACCTACAATTTATGATGCAAATTGATACGTCAAAATTAAGCATGGATTTACCTTTCCTGTAAAAATAATAACTCCGATGGAGTTATCATCTCTAGCATCATTGAAGGCTCTCATCAGCTCCTTCACTGTTTGAGGTCGGAATGCATTTCTCCTCTCCGGCCTATTTATAGTTATCTATTTGCAATCATGTATATATTAATCCTCCATATTCATTCATTCAAGGATTAAATTATATATATAGCTATGCCAAACCAACACACACAAATCTTGTGTATGTTAATTAAAAAGTTATACTACTGATAAAGAAACTATTGATCATTACCTTAGCCATGCCTTGGGCTTTTTCGTAAATGATATCGGTGAAGGGTTTGGTGGGATCGTCGGAAGCCGGCTTCCACTCAGGAATGTCAGTGGGGACTTCACCGTGCACCCGGTGATAGCTATCGTCTATTCCGGAGCTGCAATTGGATAAAGCAACGTTGTCATTCCCATTCCGGTCATGATGGTCCGGAATGAGATGACCGGAAATAGAAGCCATGCGCCTGTTGATGGTCTGGATGTCCTTGTTTGTCATTCCAACTGCCATGGCAAACAATGGAGGAATGGAATTACTAATCCTGGGTTGGAATGTTGCTACTTATAAATTTGTAGTGGATTGATGTTTGTGCTGTGAATATTGGCTTTGATGCTATATATATATTAGATGGAAGATCAGTGATGAGACTGCCAAATGTTAAATTGAATATGGAATTCCTAGACTGCCCTTTAGAGTTAATTACTTGCGTGCGTCCTATTCTTTTTCTACCTAATTATCTATATGGTCTCATAAAATATGGTCTATGGTTTATCAGTATGACACTAGATCCGTCTGGATTAAGGTATTATTGGATCGACTTAATAACAACTCAATTTGTGAAGGTTAAATTAAAACTTGATTCGATAAAGTTTTGTTGAATCCGAATACGACCTTAACCTTTTAAACTCGAATTCAAACACGACAATTTTTGTATTGACATGATAAAAACTTAAAGTTATATGAGAAAATGACATCAAAATTATAAAATTATAATAAAAATAATAATGCATATTTTTTGAATTTATACAATATATTTGTTTTAATATTTAAAGAAAATGCAAACTATTATGAAGAAATTTTAAAAAAAAATATATATCTACTACAAAATATAAATGATCAAAATATTATAAATTTATGATATTGGATAACTTGAACCCGACCGGCATCCGATTCGAACTCAACACGATAATTTTGTGTTCTTATTAAGTTAACCACCCGAATAAGGTTTGACATGTATTTCTTTTGGGAAATAATAATCTAATCTAGCTTCTTTTGTTTGAATTTTAGTTGATAAGACCATCATTTTATCTCCTGAATTAATATCATCGAAAATTGCAAGTATATTTGAAATATGAAATATATATATCTGCATATGAATATGAATAATGCACACTACAGGTTCGACTTTGATATTTTGGGAAGCTTACTACTTTTATACGATTAGGTTTGATTTGTGATTTGGTTCAAACTATGTAGTGTAAGTTTTCTTCATGTGGAATTGAATCAGAAGATCCAATTTCAATTGGTCCAAAATTCTCTCAATCCGGTCGCACTTTTTTTTATTTTTCTCGCAGCCTCTCTTGAATAAATTTTATTTTATTGTGGATATTTAATTGGGGTCCTATTCTGAAACATAAGCATGGTATGAGTCGCACTATGGCATGTAACTTATTTGTTTGATCTGAATTTTGTAATGTGTAGTTAGGGTCAAATATTAGGCGGCGGTATGCGCTTTCTTTGCTACCAACTATTCATGGAATATTAAACAAAAATGAAAAAAAAGAAAAGAAAAACTAATTAGCTCACGACATTGTAAAACGCATGAATCTTGCACTTATGATTGAGATACCACATTGAAATAATATTTCTTACGGTCATGCTTCATGCTTCATTGGCTGAATTTAAATATTTATTTAAATTTTAGTCCAATATTTTTCTGGGGTTGGTAATTGTACGAAGAATATTATAGTATATCTCAAGGGCCTTTGAATCAATTCTATGATTTTGTAGTTTTTAGGATTTCCGCCCTTCGAAACTGGCCTATATCAAATTCTAATCAAGTTATTGGTGTTTGAGAATTAATTAATGGGTCTAAGATATTACTATCTATTATAAACCAAGTCAAAATTAAAAAGAATCTTAATTTAATACTCTCTTAAGTATAGACCTTGTATATACTAGGCCTTGTATATATAGTTTCATATAATTTTGGCAGCGTACTGGCTAAATGGGCTTCAACTGTGTATTTGAACATTTCCCTATATATATATATGTGGCTGATGATACATCTATTAATACGTGTTTACACATTTTCAACCTCCTATGTCTGTTTTCTTTTTTCATTTAAGATAGTAGTTCAAAAAGTGCAAAAATTCAAGTTTAAACGGTGACAAGTTCATTTATAGGCAAGTTGAAGGAGGTCGATGATTCATATATATATCTACAGTTGATTAGACAAAATTTGATTTGTTCGCTGCTACAAATGTCATATGTGTGTATTTCACAAAATTATAACTAGATTCTTTCATTTGGATACATATTTAACCCATGATGAAATTACTCCATTGGGCCACGCAGTTGAAGCCCATGGAATGTCAATATAGAGTTAGTTTAGGGATGGCAACGGTTTGGGGCGGGGGTTTTGCTTTTCCGTCCCTGTGCCTGTTTAATAATTTCATTCCCGTATCCGCCTTGTTACCCGTTTAAATCGGGGTGGGGTCGGGACGGGTATTACCCGGCGGGAGAGAGGTCCTCATTGGGTACCTGTTAAGCAATAAAATTTTCATTTACACAAACATATTACAAACTATTATATCAAACATAAAACTTCTAGAAACCTTAAAATATATAATACTAAGCTACAAGCTCACCACATAATAGATCATAATTTTTAAATGTAATTAATACAAATTTCTATTACTTTAGCTAAACTTTTAAGTGTAATTATAAAAAAAAATATAATTGATTAATATTATCGGGGCGGGTACATATACACCCGTACCCGACCCGAACCCAAGACAGGTATAAACTTTAAAATCTATACCCGCCTCCAACCCTAAAATTGTGTACTCGTACACGCCCCATTAAGATCGGGTATCCGCGGGTAACCGGGTTCACGGGTAATTTTGTAAGTTAGTTGGACTTGGAGGAGACAGAAAAGGAAATTTTGATGTATCTATGAATTTTTCAATTCATCTTTGATGAAGGGAAAAATTTTCCACCCAAAATATGGCTATAATCGGTGTGTCATTAAATTTAATTGATTTCTATTTTGAAATTTTCTTTTATTCTAGTGGCTGTTTCATAATTCATACCAAATAAAGGGTTTTCTGAATTAGTCGAAAATCTAACCTATTCAATCCAAATGTTACGTTTCTGTTTTATTACTTATGCAGCATGGACAATGAACCTCTTTCAGCACAACTTTCCTTGATCAATATAAAAGCCTTTGTAAGTTATGTGCAGATGGACTCATTCAACATATCTTGCAACTTCAATAATTTGCTAACAAAGAGAACTTGTAACTTCAATTAAATCACAAACTAAACTTGGTAGGCACTAGTTTGGAGTACTCATTTTCCACATTTCTCAATTCGCAATCTTTCACTCTATTATACATAATCCCACTACTTCTCTACAAATTGCAAGACAAGCTGTACACATTCGCACACCACAACAATAAACCAACAAATCTGTGTAATCTAAACTACCTATAAAATATATAAACACATAACATAGTATAATATATATATTCACTAATCTCATGACTAACAATGGGTGCTACAGCCAGGGGCCAGCTAAAATCCTTGCCGACCACACCAATGTAAGCTAGCACCCACCCAACATCAACACTCTTTTTGTAGGCGTGAGAGCATATGTATTTTAGCAAACGTCGTCGTCTCCGCCCTGAATCTGGTTGTTGGCCGGTTTGCCGAGCTGCATACAGCTGACCGGAGGGATGGTGGGGGAGTAGAGCTGACCGAATGTCTGCCAGCAGAAGGGATCGTACATATGGTATCTCTCTTGCTCCGCCTTCAACTGTATGTTGGTTAAAGTGACGTCGGTGCAGGGCATGTTGTCGCTGCACGCCAAGTGCACCGGTTTCACCGTATAAGTCCCCCGTATGTTCTCGAAGTTGATCCCCGACAGCGCCACCGCCTCTGTTTGATTCTTGCAATTTCTCTTGTCGCAGTAGTACTGGTCGATCACGATCGGGAACTCCACCTCCGACACTTGGATGTTCGAAAATTGCACGTTTCGCACTGATCCTGATCCGCCCTGCGTTCACCAAAAACTCAACTATTATTTTCTGCGACTTTAATGGATATATGGATTGATAAAGAGGTACGGCAGTTGATTAGTTACCTGCCATGTCTTGATTCTAACACCATTCATAGTGTTGTGCATAACAATGTCGCGCACGGTGATGTTGGAGACGCAGGCCTTGGCGTTGTCTTTGCCCAGCCCTCCTATGCTGATGCCGTGGCCCGGCCCGCAATTCACGTTGTGTATGTACACGTTTGTGCACCCTGTCTGTATCGACACACAATCATCCCCTGCATAAGTTATAACCCAACCCAATCAAACAATATTAATTCACGAGCCTGTCTCAATCTGTATGTTGTTTTGGGTTTATGATTTTTGTCTTTTGTTCGTGGACCCAACACAAACACATGTTCTCCTATTTCCTTTTTTATTACCCAGAAAATGACATGTCTGTCTGAATTGGGGGCCAAGAGCTTGTGGTGTTTTGAGTTAATGGTTGAAATATGTCCATTTATCAGTGGTGTTTCGTTCGGACTTGGAGGATAAGATGGCAACAAGATTGGATCACAATTTTGTCCTACCTAACAATTATTTAGTCCGAATAATATTAAATAAAATGGTAGTTGAAATTTTATTTACCACAAGCAAGATTAGAGCTGCGAATAAGCACATCCTTGGAGTTCTGCAAATGAATTCCGTCTGTGTTGGGGCTGTCGCCAGGCGACGACGCCGTGAAATTGTAAACGGAGACTCCCATGCAATTGTCGAACTTTAGATGGCACTGCGGGCTGTTTTGGATTGTGATTCCCGTTACCGTTACATTGAAACTTCCGTAAAATCTAAGTGCCTGCGGCATCAGTAGAGATAGACAGAGTAAACAACCCTATTCATTGCAAAGGCCTTATAACCAACAAAAAGAAAATTAAATTAAACAGTGGTCCTTACAGTTGGTTTAATTCTTGGCATCTGTCCAAGTGAACTACTCACCTGAATGTAGAGAATTTTGTGTTAGTATAATAAACAGAGTTAAAATTAACGTGGTGAAAACTCATTTTTATTTATTTTATTAGATTTAATTTTATGAGTATATTTTGTAGTGAGTGATTGAATGTATTATTACAGGAAGTGTTGGGGTGTGCACGGCAGTGACATTGAAGGGGACAGCGAGTTCTGATTGGTCGTTATCGTCCTCGTCGGAAGCAGCAGTCTGCCACCAAACGGCGCCGTTTCCATCAATGGTGCCTCTTCCCTTGATGGTGAGCCCCACCAGTTTAGTGAACTCAAGCCACTGTAGAATGCCTGAGCCCCATGGGCTCGAACTTGTTGGAGCAATGATCGTCCCATCTAACTGCACCCATTTAATTACCCAGTTAAAAAAAAAAAGTCAAGTTTTAATTGGTAGAGAATTGATTTTTTTTTTTGTGATTTGCACCTGGATAACAATGTTGTGCTGACAATATGGGCCGGAAAATGAAATGGGTCCCACATGAAATACGTAATCTGCTGGGACATTAAGCACCGAGGCTTCCACCTTGCACGCAGCAGCCCATGCACCTTGGAATGCCTGCATTTTCATTACAACAATTTTTTTATATTTTTTATTTTAAGATCATGGATGAATTGATTCAACAACTTGTACTACAAATGTTTATGGAATTGGTGGTTATGTATTTTTACTTTTTAGAATATTAGATACATAATTTTAAACATAAACTTTATGGACCCTCCTCTGTTTCTCTTGTCAGTTTGCGTTCTCCCTAGCTACTAGAATAAAAATATGTACATATAGGAATTAATTAAGATTCCTGGGTGTACATTTTTTAACCATTACAAGTACAGTTGGATGTCTGTTATTCGTCAGTGGTACCTAATTTTTGTCCTGACATCCTGAAATTATGCATAGATCGAACTTCCTCGTAAACTATACTAAGCTGGCTAGCGATTAAATTATGGTGTAATAATACTCCGACTACTATATGACTTAACAAAAGTTAAATACATTAAGGTGTTCACGAGGTGTTTTATTTCATTCTATTTTTGTTGTGAAAAAGTGATGAGACTTTAATGAAAAGAGGGAGGGCCAATGGGAACAAAAAAAAGTGTCCCAACTTGCACCCATATACTACTTTAGCTTGCTGATGGAATGATAGCAAAAGCTTTTAAGTTGTAAACAGGGGACCTCAATTATACCAAAGAATTAAGAAAGAATGGAATGAATTAACACTCATCAACTAGCATTGAATATCTGATTTTTTAAAAACGACTTAACTCAATTATTTACCTTAGTGTCATCGGTGCTTCCATCACCTTTGGCTCCGAAATCCAAGACGTTGAACACAGTGGAAACGGGTGCATTTTCTTCACCTTGTTTGGGTGGTGAAGCCTCAATGGGAGGGGCGGCAGCGGCCGGCGGCGACAATGGCGGCTCCGGCGCCTTTGGAGGTGGTGCTTTCTGTTTTGACTTGCTAGTATGGTGAGTGGAGCCATGAACTTTCCCTTTCTTCGTCGCAAGAGAAGATGCGACAAGGCGTCCTCGACTTTTCCTCCAATGCGATCCTACTCTTCTTGCATTGCATGCGTCCATGTGGGAACAGCACCACATAAGAAGCACAAACAAGAGCATGAATGACATGTTTTTTAAGCTAAAACCACCCATTTTGTGTTACTCCGGTGGAGGAGGAGGAGGATGGATGGAATGAGGAGTTAGAGACTTAGGTAGAGAAGCAGAGGAGGTTTGTTGATGGTTTATATAGCAAAGAGAAAGAGAGAGAGAGAGATGAGGCTTTAAATTAAAAGGTAGTGAAGAATTGAAAGTGTAGTGGACATGAACAAAGTTCATTTCACAACGTACCTGTGTTCTGTTGCTACTCTAGTCTTTTGGATTAAATGTTTGGCATCCCCTTTTTTTTCACTCTCTGATTTCTGAATTATTGCTCAATAAATGTCCCATTTTTGGCATATACACAGCTACTTGTCCATGCAAACACATTGATTTCAACAACACCATTAATTTAATTGCTCACTAACACGCACAACTTAAACAGTAACACAGCCAGAATTAGTATAATACACGGAGATAGGAATTTAGTTGGTCAGTTGTTCTTCTATAATCAAATTATTCAGATTATCAAGTAATGAACCAAAATGAAGTTTAGAGGGGAGTACTTAATTACCAAATAATTTTGAGATAAAGCTGGCAAGTTGGGTGTTAAAAGAAATTGAGTATTAAAGAAAATATATGAATGTTGTACTTGTGGTAAATACGGTAGCTGGAATAATTAGTGAATTAGTAAGAAGAATAAGAGAAAAAGGGATGATAGTTATGTGATGTAAAAGGCCAAAAAATACACGTGAATGAGTGTGGGACAGAGTGAGTCTACAATAATAAGGGGCTGGAGTGGAGATGAGATTAATACAGGTGAGTTTTACCATCACATGCAATTCTTCACGGGCTGCACTTTTGTAATTTGTCTTCTTAAACCACCACGAATTATCTGAAACCTATATATATATGCAATGCCCCACCCTAACTACCTTCCCCTATATGCTTATTCTTCTTCCTTTTCTTTTTCTTTTTTATGAAAACAACTGTGTGCAAGATCTTTATTCATTTATGTATTCGATTTTCAACTGCAAATATTCCTCAATGCATAAGCCAGTATTTGCATGTATGATGTAGTTATGAAGAAGCAGCATAGGAAATTTCTGCAAAAGTATTTAAAATACTATGCATAAATCACTTCACGTACAATAATATGAAAATATAAACATCATTCCCGATTTTCCAACGCAAAATAAAAAAACATGGGTCATTCTTTATCTATGGACATAGAATCGACTTTAAGGAATAATTTGTGGAAGGTAAGTTTTAAGAATTTATTTCTTAAAAGGCAGAGAACAACCAAAAGTTCACAATTGAGAGACGTTGACTCTAAAAGCTGCCTTCTAATCAACGTTTCTACATCTCTAAATAATTGTGTTTGATTAATTAAAATTTATGATATTTCTATAATTTTCTCTTTCTAGTTAGACGATAAAAAGAAAGCCTCATATTTAGATATAGATAATAGAGTCACATACTTTAAAGGCGAAACAATCAATTCATATTACATGTTGATTTTTATGAAAGTCTCCAAAAACTATAAAACCTGTAAATATATCAAATTAAAACTATTGACATGTCAATTGAATAAAACATTATAAAATTTCATTTTCTTGTTAGTTGACACAAGAACAACAAGAAAAGGATAGGCTTAACTTAATTAACACTAACAGGAAAGAATTAATTGATATTACGTGCGCATTGTGCAATCATGTGACATTAAAAATTGCTATCAATACTAAAATGTTGATTAGTAGTACTATAAAATTGCATGAATTCCTTTTATGTACGAAATAGGGATGCAACAGAATCTGAAATAATTAGCTAAGAAGATCTCCCCAGGAAACAACCAAAGTATATAGGAATACCCCTAGGGATGTCAATCGGGTCAATCCACTCGGTTTCGGGTCTGTCCATTCAGTTTCGGGCTATTTTTGGTTCGGGTCATTCGGATATTTTTATTTCGGGCTAAAATATTTCGACCCTAACCCTAACTCACTCGGTTTCGGGATAGTCCGTCGGGCCAAAATATTTAAAAAATATATATTATATATAATATTTTTTAATAAATATTTTTTATAACAAAAATTATGTCGTCTTTACTCAATAAAAACATAACTTGATATTAGATAGAAAAATAAGTATTATTTCACTATAAACTTACATAATAACTAATAAATTATTAATAATTTGACACAATTTTGACATAAATGATTATATTTTTTTAATTTTTTAAGTCATAATTATTTTTCATCGATTAATCGGGCCAATCCATTAATTTTTCGGGCTAGTCCTATCGGGCTCGGACTATTTTCGGTTCGATTCAATCGGGCTTTTTTTGTTTCGGACTAAAATATTTAGGCCCTAATCCGCCTTTTTTGTCGGTCTATTCGGGCTGACCCATCAATTTCTGGCTGACCCATTAGTTTCGGGCTAAATTGACATCCCCTGATTTGGTTTCGATAAATTTCATACAAGTGTCCAACCACTAATAATTTATGGCGTGGGCTCCACATGTATTGATCAATAAATGACAGAATATATATCCCTACGCCGGAAGCAATTTTAATAAAACACTAATCTGTTGTTTGGTGGATTTAATAATAATTACTCTCTCCCTCCATTCCACCATTTTTGGCCCCTTTGACCAAAATTGTGAGTGTTTTTTGGTCAAAGGGGCCAAGAATAGTGGGACAGATGGAGTATAATAATGCATGCATTAAAAAATTATAAAAATAATTTTCAAAAAATTCCAATTTCTTCTTCGTCTGTTTCCTAAACATGTTAGGTTTTTGGTGTACCCTTCCTTGTCCCAGATGTCATTCTTTTTTAATTGGTATTGATGGGTTGAGACTTGAGACATGGTCAATATTATTGTGTGGTAATAATAATCAAATCTAAAATAAAAGGTGAATTTAGTCTTTTGCATCATTATATATAACGTTCGAGTACCAGAAAAAGTATATGTTAATTCTTCCTATCACAAAAGATACCCTAAACATAAAAATTGTATTTAATTTAATAAATATAATATATAACTCAGTATGAAAGAATGTATATGGATCAAAGTAGTTTGTAGATCTTATCTCTATTTATTCTTTTTATTCTCTTTTTGTTGAAGGCTTTATCTATGGAGGTGGTTTAGTAGCCTTTTTGTTGGGAAACTTTATCCATGGACCAACTTTAGTAACTTTTGGCATTTTTTGGAAACTTCTTAAATTTGATTTGCGAGCTTTAATATCGATACATAGGACTTTCGTCTTGTTTATGTGCAACGCTGGATTTGGCCGTGAGTTTTGGACTTTTATATTGAGGAGAATGTTCATCTTGCTTCTATATCGGGTCGAGTCGGACTTGGGCTTTTAGCACTGACAAAGTTACTTTTTGGAAATCAAGGAAAGTGATAATACAAAAATCGGTGGTGGATTGAACTGGGCTTTCGGTGTCGAGATAGGGTTGCAGTTGAGCATATTCACGCATGAAGAAACTCGTATGTATGCTCGACTTCGGTTATAAAGAATGAGCCAAAACCGAACAAGCAAGGCGCTGAGAGGCAGCCCGACGAATCTACTTTTTGGAAGCTGCCTACTCTATAGACGTTCGGGCATCTCCCCGTACTTTGACTTTGCTTTGAATTCAATTCAAATTAAGAAGTATGTTAAAATAAATAAATAAAAAGATAACTTATTTTTTCCTGGAGCCACTGCTCTTCAGGGCGGTGAGGTGGACAATTTCAGGCAAAAATCTGGACCCACTGGACTCCTACACTCTTCCCTCTTTGTGGAGGGTTTACTTCGATCTATTCCTCAGGAAAGATAGTCGCGATACTACTAGAGAGTACGGTTTCAAACGGAAAGAGGCGCTTGTTCTCGTCTGTAGGGGCGACCTAACGTTTTCAGCAATGAACTCTAATCGCATAGAAGAAGAGCTCACTTTTAAGATCGAGGAATAAATCGGATCTTTGAATTTTTACAACGTTTCTTCGAGGAGTGTCAAGTGTGTTCACCTTGTTTTCATATGAATCTTGGATCGGACGTGAGCTTTGAGCTTTGTAACTGTCACATATAATTCTCACCTTATTTTTTATCCAAGGCCTTGATATAGACAAATATCTACGAACTTTATAATACGAGCTGTTTTTATAAATATATATATATATATATATATATTTGGTAAATATTCTTGGTGTTTCTTGAGGGTTCTGAGTCCACAAGGCTATGGTCTGATGAACAACTCTAAAAATTAAGACTATTGGGCTCTGAATAATAAGGGTCTGATAAGAGTAAAAAGGTCTTACGGAATAGGGCCTTCTAAGCTCTGCGCGGAAGAGCTTAATAACTTGTTCATGGGCTTTGTTTGGTTATGGGGGCTAGATTATAAGATCCCCTCTTGCAGGCCCATATGGTCTGCGTAGGTCTGCAACAATGCAGGATGCGTGACTTAACAACCTGACATATGGCAGGATCTTTCTGACATGTGTCATGATATCTACCCACCACGCGGACACTTCCTAACCAAATGATAGGACCACCGTTGATGTGACTCTGAGCGATTGTAAAGGATTCTAACAACTTGTACCATGTGCCAAAGGTAGTTATCATGATAATGTTACTCTTTTACCCTTATATCTTATATAATATATACACACTTTATTTTTCTTGGAGAGCAGGTATCTCAACTAAAAAACATCTTTACTCACAATCACACACGCATTCATTGCTTTTTCTACTCTCAAGTCTACAACGCGCTGACTTGAACGTCGTAGTCTCTCCCCAGAGAACTCCAACCATTCTCCAGTCTTGTTTTGCAGGCCACGCACATGAAAAATATAACTAAATGAGCGAAAATGTAAAGTTAATTTTCTATCATTTCATATCTCGGTGTTTTGTCTTATTGTTTAGTTGGTAATGAATGATTTTTAAGTAAAGCATACTACGGTGTTCATTGTTTCTGTGCAAAAAGTGTTAGGAATCCCATAGTTTTTAGTAGTCCCTCGCTCTCAATAAATTTGATACATTTTTCTTATTGAAACGTCCCACTGAACTTGACACATTTCAAAAATAGTAAGTTATCCCTTTAAAAAAGTGTGGACTCTACCACATTTATCACTCTTACACTACTTTATACACTCTCCTTAATAATCGTGCCAGAAAAAAAAAAGTGTCATACTTAGTAGGACGGAGGAGTATTATACATCTTGCTACTTCTTTCAAGGAGCAATTCCTTCTTTCTACACCACTATATATTTTATTATGGGTCCCGAAAGCTGAGGTATGATGTTTCGTTCTCATGTTTGAACAGTAGTCTGATATGACTTGGTTTAAGAACTCAGATCAATTTCTTTGTCAATTTGATAGTAATCACGTTCGTATCTTTTTGATTCAGTAACATGCACCCTTAAGTAATAATCGATGGTTACTAACATTTTAGTTTATTATTTCATGAAAGATATACAATAGAGCATATTTCAGCTCTACTAACAAAGCTCATAATACAAAAAGATATTATTGCACATATGAAGAAATCTCTCAAGCACAAAAATACTCTAGCTAGCATTCACACTATTTTTATTTAGTATTTCTAGTACATGAGACCAAGCTATTGATTTAGATATATAAAGCAACTTAAAATTGCTCTTAAGTTCAAATTCTCCTAATTTATTTGGAAACTTTTGTTTCATGTTGAGACCTTGATATTAGAAATTTTATCTCTACACCATGATATATAATCATTCATATTGTCTACCTAGCTCGTTGTTTTAAGACTTGGCTTTGTCATGCATTCCTCCCACTCACCTCACTCATTTCAAAACCAATAACCTACTTATTTATTAATCAAACCCACTCACCTCACACATGTATATATTCACTAAATTATAGTAGTCACTCGTATCAATTACAATCCACTAATTGGAGCAAAATATGCTACATTTATTTAGTAAAATGACGAAACGTACTATCCTTTTGTAATTAACATATTAATTTATAAAATAAATTAAATCATATTCATCAATTCTTTTTAATATGTATATTAATAGTCATGATACGTACATTCTCAATTCTCAATTCTCAATTCTCATTCTAATTGTTCATATATATGTATTACGATGTACAACTATTAATTTGAGCAAAACAAATCAATTTTGTAATTAAAGTTTGCATATTATAATTAGTTTTATATATGATCATATAACATGGAAAAAGTAGTTTGCTTGTTGCAAGTTTTATGATAAAACTATGGAAAAATTGAATAGATATGTGGTAGCACAAATAATATTTTCTTTTGATTATGCGATGTATTGGTAACATATGCTATATAATGCACGTGATATATATAGTAATAAGAAGGCAAGCAAACAGTATATATATATATATATATATATATATATATATATATATATATATAT
>JAPKLX010000064.1:906063-948603 GCA_026898415.1 Leonotis leonurus
TATATATATATATATATATATATATATATATATATATATATATATATGTAATGCATGTGGTGGATTCGATGCAGTTGAAGCTTACTAGCTAGTCGTCCCATTGTGGAGGGGACACAAACTTGAAACATATCTCAACAAATTAAGTTACGGACAAAATCCTCCAATCTCATTTTGTATCCTACCTAGCTACCTAATAATATAAAATTATATAAACCGAGATAAATTAGTAAGGACCACATCAATTAATTAATTAATTATAAAATGAAAATGATCAATATTGAGGATGGGACATATATATACACACACACTCGTGAGTGAACACTTTTCCTTGTATATATACCTCGTGAACTTGGGATGTATGGATTAGGTCTCTCCTACTTTTTAACTTACCTACATCACATAATTAACCTCAACTTGAGATCTTTAAATATGAATCATTTAATTTTAGGGTTTAAGAATTAAGTGGTCGTTTGTACTTTACAACAGAAAACTGTCCTCATGATTTGAGTCAAATATCTTAGATGCACTAGCTAGTACAAAAGTGCTGTTGATCGAATTAATTAACTCTAGTTTGAAATAGTATCTAAATAACTTTAAATTATAGGAGTATATTGTTTTGACAATTATAGAACAATCATCTTGAGATTAGTATCGTATCATGGATACCAAACATAGCCTAATTAGATTAATGGACCTTAATACAGAGTCCGACTCGTCCTAAATTATATCTTTCCTAATTTAATATATTTGGGTGGTATATATATGTATTATGCATTTAAGCTGCAAAAACTTTCAATTAGACCAAGTATGAGCATGCAAGATTAGTTAATATATATTTACAATTAAGTGCGTACTCAACTGTCTTAGCATCACGCTTTCTCCAATCAAGTATAGAGTCAGTTTCTTTCTTGTACTCAGCTTCTATACTAAGTATTTTTATGTTTCTTTGATTTGATTACTTGATTATATATGCTGCTGAGACAAAGCAATAATTAAGTTGCAATCCCACTTTCAAGCCATTAAGACATAAACATACCTATATTCAATTTTTTCTTGCAACATCAACTTAATTTGATCGAACCATTATATTAGAAATATACCCTCATCAAAAATATAGATAAACATGGTTAGCTCGATAAGTAGTAGTGTCCCCTACTACCACCCATTTAGATCCAGCCCATAATCTCCAAAAGGACATGAAAATAAATATAAAAGTGACATATGTCGGTAGGAAATACAAATAATGTCATTGATTAGCTAGTATTTTTTTTTTTTGTCACATTTTCATATGTAATTATATATGATGATTAATAGTATCTTGTACCCCGTTTGTCCGCGGCCCATATGTCATAAATACTGATTGTTAAAAGAAACTAAATTTGCATTGAGTTCACGGATCATTCCAGAACGTGTGCTGACAACTGACACCAACAAAATAATTAATACACAAGCTAGCTAGCTGAGTGAGAATATATATATTGTTTCTTTTTTTAGGTTGAATAATCCCCATTCCAGCTGCCAAGCCAACAGATTTAGTAACAGTGAAGATTTGAATTTGCTGTAGTTTAAATTTGTGGGTAGCAATGATTCACCATGCATGTGAAAATAGGTACGCATGTAGTATATAAAAAAGAAAAACCATTATTTCAAGAGAAGAAGAAGAAAGATTT
This sequence comes from Leonotis leonurus, assembly GCA_026898415.1. Taxonomy (NCBI): domain Eukaryota; kingdom Viridiplantae; phylum Streptophyta; class Magnoliopsida; order Lamiales; family Lamiaceae; genus Leonotis; species Leonotis leonurus. The sequence goes on from JAPKLX010000064.1 coordinate 907,734, forward strand.
GTAGGATTATTGTTTTTTTGTAACAAATCGAAAACTATTGGATTGCTTTGCTCTGCCTCTGGACTGTAGCTCGTGTACATTTTTTGAATCTCGATTTCACGTGTGAGTGATGATCATGTTGTTTCACCAAATTAATATCAACCCTGTCCTGTTACTAATAAATGGAGTAATTAAGTAGCAATTTTAATCTCTCTATCTCTTACACAAATGACAAACCTAGCTAGAAAGGGATTGCTAAAAGTAGAAGCCACCAATTGTGGCTATTGTTGGTCATGCATGCATTGTGCACACTCATTTGAGTATGACTACTCTCTATTTGCACAGGTGCTCCAAATCATTTCTGCCTTTCTCACTTAATAATATGTTTATATGTTAATTTGCAATTGCACTTGCACCTACTTATCATTTTTTTTTTCTCTTCAAATCGTAGCTCTTGTTGCTTTTATATTATGTTGTCATCTCATAACATTGATTTTATGTTACTGAAATTTGTACAGCCTAGCTAGCTATCTAGCTTTGTTAATTAGTAAATGAAGATCCTCCATTATTTATGTAGTAATGCATTTATGCCAAGTGGACCTCTAATTTTGTGTCAAATAACAGCCCAACAAGGATATGTACGGGAATGCCAATAAAAAGGGCAAATATTATTTATATATAAAGCAAAAAAAGTAGATATATGGATCTTATGTTGGGTCCATCATATAATATCACTCACCATAATCATGTATTTCTATATTCTATTGTGCAATTTTAATTCAATTTTGATGCATGAAAAAAAAATATATATATATATATATATGCATTATTAATTGCTGGTCCAGCATAAAAATTTCAAAGTCCAAACATTGCGTGATTAATTTAGATCACAACCAAACTTGGTAGTTGGAATAAAGACTCCAACTCATAATTATATACTCCCTCCCCCAAGCTTGAGACACTTCTTTTCGGTACGGGAATTAAGAAGTTAAGGAGTGTATGTTGAGTGTGTGTTTAAAGTATAAAGTGATGATAGAAATATATATTATTTAAATTTGTGTGTGTAATAAAGGTTTCCTAAAAAGAATATGACTCAAACTAGTTGAGACGACCCAAAAAGAAATACGACTCAAGCTAGTTGGGACGGAATGAGTAGTATACTATTTTGGAACAAGCTAGACTGCTTTTAATAAATTATTGGTGTTGGATTATGGATTAATCCACAACAAATAAATAAAGAAAAGAGTATGGAAGCTCCAAGAAGTTTGGTGATCATACATCTTCTTCAAAACTCAAATGCAGTCGCAATCAACTAGGCCTTAGTTTCACGGGCAGAACCTGCAAAACAAGGCTGGAGAATGGTTGGAGTTCTCCGGGGAGACACTCCGACGCTCAAGTTAGTGATTTGTAGATTGGAGAATAGTTTACGTGATGAAGGTGGATGAATATATAAAGTAGAAATTAATGTTGGTAACCTTAAGAATGAAAATGGATGGGGTATATATAGTGTGAAATATAAGGGGTAAAAGGGTCATATTACCATGATAACAACTTTTGATTTATAGTACAAGTTGTTTAGAATCCTCTCAAATCACATAATTCCACGTCATGAAGGGACCACATGAGGATTATAGTCTCTTTCATTCGAGCCACACTATTCTCATTCAAGAAGACCCTCAGACCCATAGAGCAAGCAGACCTTCTCATCGAGTCTCACTTTTATAGAACCTCAAGTGTTTGACTAAATTCTGTCACTCAGAGCTTATCAGCTATTAGTAGAGCAGAACAAGTATTCATAAGTGAGCTTTGAGAGGCAGAATTCGAACATCTAAAGATATTCAACTCTCTAAAACTAGCGAAACCCTATTAAAAATGACTCTCTAGGATTTTTAGCTTTTGCGTAGACCTAAGCGGCTGCTAACTAGGTGGAGACGTGCCTAGCCGAGCCACGATCTAGCCAGGCGCCCGAGCTAGCGACCACTAAGCCCTCAGCGGCCGCTGACCCCAACAGCTGACTCGGGCCAACACCAACAACCTCAGCGGGTTGTGCGCGCGGGGAGCGTGGAACGACCCTCTCAGTGGCCGCTGACTTTGAGCGGCCGCTGCCCTCTCCTCGCGCCTATAAATACCCGACGCGTTTCTCATTCGATAGACACCGTTTTTAGATACCTTTTATCATCATTTTCTAGACGTTTTACACTTATAATTTGAGCACCTCTCGATATGTTGTTCTAAGGTCGAGACTTTTGATTCCTAGTTAGTCGTTTCTAGTTTTAGTATTCAGATTCGAAGGATAGCCGATCGCAACATTCTAGTTCGTAGTTCTTCTTCAGTTTTACAGTGTGGATTCAAGTTTGTTCCAGTTATTAATCAAGTTTGTTTCCGTTTATTATTTCGGGTTCGTTTTATTATCAAGTTCATTTATTTATTTATGCTTTCGTTTCTTATTTCGTTTATTTATTTTATGCTCTTTTCGATCTCAATTTCCCAAATCTTTTCCATATTCTTTTTTATTCCGATTTCCAAGTTACTTGTATTATTTTAAATTCGCATCTTGTTTTCTTAGTTAGACAATTCGTTTCTTCGTTGATTTTCATTAGTTTAGAGTTTACATTCTTTCGTTATTTATATTTCGTGCCTAGTTTTAAAAACCTTTAAACATCCTTTTACTTGCTTTCATTTTGAACAAAGAATTAAATTGTCCTCCTAAGTCTTCCTTGAGAATACGACTTGGGTTGGCTTATCATTGCTAGACGACCTCGATAAGATTGCGAGCGACTCGAAACAATTTTAGTCGAACACTGACATATCCAGCACCACTTGAACCTTAGCTTGATTGACTTCAATTCCGTTGGGGGTAACCATATACCCCAAAAATTTTCCTGACTTAACACCAAATGCACACTTAGCTGGATTTAGCTTCAAACCAAATTTTCTTGCCACGGAGAAAACCTCCTCGAGATCCGTAGCATGTGTTTCCTCCTTAACACTCTTAGCCAGCATGTCATCCACATAAACCTGCATATTTCTCCTAATTTGATCGCGAAAAACCGTATCCATCATTCGTTGATACGTGGCACTTGCGTTAGTCAATCCTAAAGGTATGCTGGTATAACCAAAAGTTCCCGCACAAACTCCAAAAGCACACTTTGGAACATCAGATGGGTTCATCTTGATTTGATAATATCCTTGGTATGCATCCATCATGGATAAAAGCTGACAACCAGAAGTAGAGTCTACTAATTGATCGATCCTTGGTAAAGGATAATGATCCTTTGGGACACGCCTTGTTTAAGTCCCTAAAATAATTTCACATTCGCCATTTCCTGTTGCTTTTCTTAACCATCACTGCGTTGGACAGCCAAACAGGAAATTGTACATCTCGAATGTGTCATGCTTTCTCTGATGGCATCATCCTTCTCTGGGCCGAATTGCATAAGCTTATGCTTGAATGACTTTATCGATGGATCAACATTTAAACAATGTAATGAAATATCCATGTTAACCCCTATAAGGTCCGACGATTGGAATACAAATACATCTGCATTTTTATGCAGACATTCTATGACCGCTTCTGGTTCTTTCATGTTCGTCCTCACTTGTGTAACAAAACCCGTTAGATGTGGGTAAAGTTCCACACTCGTGAGCTCCTCCACAAGAATTACTTGTTGAGAGGAAGCCTCTTCTGCATCATTTTCTTTCTTCTTTCTTCTTTCTCTGCGGCCCTAGGACCTCTGACAACCCTCGTGAGGCAGCAGAGCTTTTCTTTTTGCCTCTCCCTGCTTTACCGACTGGAGATAACATTTCCTGGACATGTCTTGGCAACCCACCACTTGACCTATCAAATCTCTCACTGGAAATTTCATCTTCATGTAATAAGTGGAAACCACTGCTTGAAAAGCATTTAATGCAGGTCTGCCAATAATAGCGTTGTAAGCAGATGGAGTATCAACTATTGTTAAGCTTGATGATGAAGATAAGGCCATTCTATTGTTGAATGCACTCCCAAAGTCCTTTGAACATTTAAAGGATGCAATGCTATTTGTAAGGGAGAATAGCATCACGCTGGAGGAGATTCTGCACGTTTTAAAGACCAAGGAGTTGCAGAGAGCAAATGAATCAAAATTTGGAGCAACTGCAAAAAGTCTTAATGTCAAGAAAATCAAATCAAAGAAAGGGAAGAAGCAAGGTTTTGACAGCAAGAAACCTTCTCAGAATAAAGGCAAAGAAAATGACATAAAAGAAACAAGAAAATGTCATTTTTGTAAGAAGAAAAGACAATCTGAAAGTGGAGACAAGACAAAACATGTTGGTGCTAATGGAGAATGTGAGACTGGGGAGCTCATGAATGTTGCGGATAGATCAATAGAGAATGCATGGATAATGGACTCGGGGTGTACTTTTCACATGTGTCCAAATGCAGATTGGTTTATCAACTTGCAACGAATCAACCAAGGATCAATTTTGTTGGGCAACAATCAGGTATGTAAGGTCCAAGGAATTGGAAATATTAGTTTTAAAATGCATGATGGCATGATTAGAACTCTATGTGATGTGAGATACATACCTGACTTGAAAAGAAATTTAATCTCTCTTGGCATGCTTGAATCTAGAGGGTGTGTTTTCAAATATGAAAATGGCGAAATGCATGTTTTAAGGGGATCAAAAGTATTAATGAAAGGGATTAGGAAGCAAAGTCTTTATTACCTAGTTGCTGAAATTTTGTTGGGTAGTTCTAGTGATATAAATGTGAATCATAATGTGTTATGGCATAAAAGGCTTGGTCACATTAGTGAAAAGGGTTTAAAAGAATTAATGAAACAATATGTATTAAAGGGAGATGTTACACAAAAACTGGATATATATGAACAATGTGAAAGTACAAAGCTCTCATTCCAAACTGCAAGGCACACATCCACTGCACGTTAGATTATGCACACTCCGACCTTTGGAGGCCATCAATGACTGAAACACCCAGTGGAGGAAAGTATTTCATCTCCATAATTGATGACTATACCAGAAAGTTATGGATATGTGTTAAAACACAAGTCTGAGGAATATTTGTCTGAAGAATTTCAGAACTTCTGCAAGCAAAAGGGTATGAAAAGACACAGAACAATCCCTGGGAATCCTCAACAAAATGGCATAGCCGAGAGAATGAATAGAACCATATTAGAGAGGGTAAGGTGCATGATATTTGGCTCAGGGTTACCCAAGTAATTTTGGGGAGAGGCTGTTGTGACTGCTACTTATCTTATAAACAGGAGTCCCTCATCGGCCATTGGTTTTAAAACACCAGAAGAGTTATGATATGGAAACACCAGTAACTACTCTCATTTGAGGGTGTTTGGTTGTAAGGCTTATGCCCATGTTAAGCAAGATAAGTTTGATCCTAAAGCACTCAAATGCATCATGTTGGGATATCAGAAATGGATGAAAGGATATCGTTTATGGTGCACTGAAAAGGGTAATCAAAAGGTGATAATAAGTAGGGATGTAACCTTTAGGGAGGATGGGATGTCTTACTTGCTAACATCTAACTCTAAGAAAAGCTCATCAAGGCAAAATGTCAATGATATATCTGTTGAGGTGGAGCCCAGAACAAGCATTGAAAAGGAATTCACTGGAGAGAGAGAGAGGATGATAGGATGTTTTCAGATTCAGACCAACAACTATCTGATGAAGATGACCTGGATAACTATCTTCTTGCCAGAGACAAACAAAGGAGAAGAAATATAAAACCTCCATCAAGGTTTGGGCAGGCTGACATGATATACTATGCCTTAAATGTAGCAGAAAAAATTGATTACAGTGAGCCAGGATCATATAAAGAAGCAACAGATGCAGTGATAAGGAAGAATGGCATAAGGCCATGGTTGAGGAGATGAACTCTCTTAGAAAAAATGGCACTTGAGACCTAGTTGAAAGACCTAAGGGACAGAAACCAATATCTTGCAAATGGATTTACAAGAAGGTGGAGGTTGCTCAGAAAAATACAATTAGATATAAGGCTAAGCTTGTAGCAAGAGGCTTAGGAAGAGATTGATTTCAATGAGGCGTTCTCACCTGTAGTGAAGCATTGCTCCATTCGCATACTGCTTGCTATGGTTGTGAAAGATGATTATGAGTTACAGCAATTAGATGTTAAAACAGCTGTTTTACATGGTGAGCTAGAAGAGATCATCTTCATATCACAACCAGAAGGTTTCATAAAGAAAGGAGATGAACAGAAAGTGTGTCTATTAAGAAAGTCTCTTTATGGTCTCAAGCAGAGCTCAAGGCAATGGTACAAGACCTTTGATGAACACATGAAAAGGATTGGTCTATGCAAATCCTTGTATGATAACTGTGTTTACATCAAAAGAAAGCAGGGAAATACAGTAGCTTATTTGCTATTATATGTGGATGACATGCTTATAGCAAGTGATAAGATTTCTGAGATTGAGGTATTGAAAAGGGATTTAAAGGTCAGTTTTGATATGAAGGATCTTGGGGATGTTAAAAGAATATTGAGAATGGACATAGTCAGAAATAGAAGCGAGGGGAAGTTGTGGCTTCTACAACATGCTTATATCTTGAAAGTTCTAAAGAGATACAAGATGCTTGAATCAAAGGTGGTATCAATCCCTATGGCCCAACACTTCAAGTTGTCTTTGAAACAGATACCAGAAACTGAAGAAGAAAAATTGGAAATGAATTTGATTCCATATGCTAATATTGTTGGAAGTATAATGTATATTATGATATGCACTCGTCCAGATATAGCTCACGCTATGAGCGTAGTTAGTAGATTTATGGCTAATCACGGAAGATAACATTGGCAAGCTATGAAATGGGTGATGAGATTCTTGGCTGGAACTTCAAACTTTGGTCTGTTATTTCAGAATATTGAGGATGTCAATGATGATCCCCTTGAAGGCTATGTTGATACGGATTATGCAGCAAATGTTGACAACATAAGATCACAGTCTGGATATGTTTTCACTTTGGATGGTTGTGCAGTGAGCTCGAAATTATCCATGCAAAATGTTGTAGCTTTGTCCACCACAGAGGCTGAATACATGACCATGACTGAGGCAATGAAAGAAAGTGTATGGCTTAGAGGAATGGTGAAAGATTTTGGTATACAGCAGGGGGGGCAGTGGTGATAAAAATGTGATAGTCAGAGTGCACTACACTTGGCTAAACATCAAGTGTTTCATGAGAGGTCTAAACACATTGATGTGATATATCACTTTGTGAGAAATATGGTAAATAAAGGTACTATGGAAGTGCAGAAGGTATCGATGAGTCATAATGCTGCAGATATGTTGACGAAAGCACTTCCGCCTGATAAGTTTAGATATTGTTCTGAACTTGTAAGTGTTATTCCAGTCGTTGGGTTAAATGGAATATCACAGCCTTAACACAAGACTGTGGATTTAGAGAAGAAGTTTGCTTGGTTTTTTGTATTGGTGAAGATCATGCATCCAAGGTGGAGATTGTTGAGTTTATGGTGGATACTTGATCTACTATATAACATGCAGCCTTGTGCATGCTTCAAGGCATCAAAAGCTACAAAGAAGAAGTCTCCATTGGGGTTGTTAAGGTGTCAGTAAAGGAGTTATAACCGTAGCTCGAGTAGTTGAGATATTGGTTAATCTTTGCTGCCTCTCTTGGTGATTGTGGTTGGTTTCTTTGGGACTACTGATTGTATATATAGTTTAGTTCTTTTGTATCACAACACACAATCTTCACATCACTTTTACTTTCAAGAAAATAGAGAGTTTAATAAGAAAGAAAAGAGAGAGTAGCAGTTCATCTGTGAATGAGAGTTTTGTATCATCTTGTAATCTTTCACTTGATCTTAATACAAAGGAAGCTCGTTGATTCTCCGTGGATATAGGATCTTACTGATCTGAACCACGTTAACGTTTGGGTTCTCATTTTGTTTCGTTGTCTGTGTTATTGTAGTTGCATGCATTCACTACCGTTCAAACTACCTGAACTCATTCTACAAAAGAATATGTGGTAATTATTTGAGTTCCTTGGAAGTCATATACAGACAGCTACTCTAAAATTTTAAAGTGACATTTCTTTGTGTACAAATATAATGTTCAACGATAAAATATTAAGTATCAAATTCAAGTCGATCATATAATTTTATTTATTGTAATTATAGATTTAAAATAAATAAATAAATAAAATATTAAATTAGGCCCAAATAAACAAAATTAATCCTATGTAATGGTGTGTATTTCCTTTGTGCTTGTGCATAAATGGTTCGTTATTATAAAGGTGCACCGTATATAAATAAACTTTTTTTCTTTCCCACTTGAGATTTATTTGTCATTATTAAACTTATTTGAGAATTGAGGGAGAATAAATATTGTTTTGGGTGTTATTATTTGGTAATGCTGGCTCCAGGTAACCAATATCTGCAAGAGAAAATAATCACTTTTAAATACTCCATCTGTCTCACTTCATTAGTCTCAATTTATATGCAACTGAAGCTATGTTTGGTATCCAAGATACGATAGTCATCTTAGGATAATTACACTATACACCTTATATAAATAAACTTTTTTTTCTTTCCTACTTGAGATTTATTTGTCATTATTAGACTCATTTGAGAGTTGAGGGAGAATAAATATTCTTTTGGGTGTTATTATTTGGTAATGCTAGCTCCAGGTAACCAATATCTGCAAGAGAAAATAATCACTTTTAAATACTCCATATGTGTCACTTCATTAGTCCCAATTTATATTCAACTGGGGTTATGTTTGGTATCCAAGATACGATAGTCATCCACACCTTATATAAATAAACTTTTTTTTTCTTTCCCACTTGAGATTTATTTGTCATTATTAGACTCATTTGAGAATTGAGGGAGAATAAATATTCTTTTGGGTGTTATTATTTGGTAATGCTAGCTCCAGGTAACCAATATCTGCAAGAGAAAATAATCACTTTTAAATACTCCCTCTGTCCCACTTCATTAGTCCCAATTTATATTCAATTGAGACTATGTTTGGTATCCAAGATACGATAGTCATCTTAAGATAATTACACTACAGTGTAGTGTAATTATCTAGTGTAATTATCTTAAGATGACTATCGTATCTTGGATACCAAACATACTCTGAGTATATTAAAATAATCAAATGGGACTAATGAAGTGGGACAGTTTCTTATGAATAATCTTCATTTTTTGCCTCTTATTAGGAATTTCACCCATTCCCTTAATCATTCAAGTGAGTGATTATATAATCACTCTAAGTGGGGTGAAATTCCTAAAGAGATGTAAAAATAACAGATTATTGATAAGAAATGAGATATTTTGATTATCGTATCAATCAAACCAATTTTAACCGACTTAACTAATTTTCAAGATATCAGAATAAACTGTGATTTAACATGTTAATGAATGAATACTTCACATAGTTAATTATAAGAATGTACCTTCTCATACTGTTAGAACTAGAAGTATATATGTGAAGTCTTTTTGTCCCACATTGAACTTTCCTTCCTAGTTTAGCTAGTACCTTTGTATATATATATGTACTCTTCCTATTGAATATATATGGAATGAATTCCCCACCTTCTATATTTCTACTATGTGTTAACATGGTATCAGAGCTCTAGGTTTTAGAGTTTTCGAACTTTTTGGGGGGATTTTCGGATTTACAGATTAAGAGGGCGCGTGTGGGCCCCACTTGCTGGCGAAGTTTTTCTGCCGCAGTTTCCTTTTCCGGCGCGTGAGGGCGCGTTTCTTGCCGGATTTTGCTCCGGTCAGTACTGTTCGGCTCGTCTCGACTTTCCGGTGATTCCTAGCCTGGTTTTAGTCTACATCGGTTGACGGTGTGAGGTCAGCTTCGGTACAGTTTCGATTTTTCGTATTTTTATTCTCCTTTTTGGTTGTGATAGTATGATGGGAGAGAATAAATCTGTTGATGTTGTGTCTGTGATGTCAAAAATCACGGAGCATAAGCTTTGTTCTACGAATTATATGGATTGGCGTCAGACTATTGATCTTTACTTACTGAGTGTTTCGATGGATCATCATCTGTCTGAGGATCCTCCTTCTGAGGAAGCCAAGAAGAAGCCATGGCTTCGAGAGGATGCTCGTTTATTTTTGCAGATACGTAACTCGATAGACGGTTCGGTTATTGGCCTGATCACCCACTGTAACACTGTCAAATCTCTTATGACGTATCTTGATTTTCTGTATTCGGGCAAAGGAAATGTGTCTCGTATGTTTGATGTTTGTCAAGCTTTCTACAGGCCAGAGAAAAGCGATAAAACTCTTACGGATTACTTCATGGCATTCAAGAGGACTTATGCAGAATTAAATGCACTACTTCCGTTCAGTCCCGACATCGGCGTACAACAGGCTCAAAGGGAACATATGGCGGTTATGAGTTTTTTGGCCGGTCTTTCGCCTGATTTTGATATTGCCCGGTCTCAAGTTCTTGCTGATACTCAGATCTCATCTTTGGAGGAAGCATTTAGTAGACTTCTCCGCACCGAACGTTCTACTGTTGTCTCTTCTGTGCAGCATAATAGTGCTCTTCTTAGTCGAGCTCCTACTTATGTACCGGGGAAGCCACCATACAAGAATGGTAGTTCTAAGAATTCTTCTGGACAGGGGTGGCAAGACAATATGGAATGCCGCTACTGCCATGAGATCGGGCATATCAAGCACAACTGTCCCAAGCTCCGTCACAAAAAGCAAATGCCGTCTGCTCATGTTGCTAATAGTAGCACCACTTCTGCTCATGTTGCTAATAGTAGCACCACTTCTAGCCATCCGAGTGATTCCATCTCTATTCCTGCTGCTGAGTATGCAAAGTTTTTGCAGCATCAGGAACGGTCCTCTCAATCTAGCCCGACCACTGCTCTCGCTGATTCAGGTAATCCTACTGCCTGCGTAGTTTCCTCGTCAACCAAATGGGTCATTGATTCGGGTGCCACAGATCATATGACAGGTAATCCGAGTTTATTTTCTACATATGAGTCGCATAAAACCACACATCCTGTCACTCTAGCTGATGGTTCACAATCCATTGTTCGTGGATCCGGCACTGTCCAACCCACATCTTCCTTATCCTTGTCTTCTGTCCTTAGTCTTCCCCAGCTCTCGTTTAATTTGTTGTCCGTTAGCAAACTTACTCGCAATCTGAATTGTAGTGCCTCCTTTTTTCCTGATTATTGCTTGTTTCGGGATCTTACGACGAGGCAGATTATTGGTAAAGGGCATGAATCAGGCGGCCTCTACATCCTTGATATACCACCAGCTTCTTCAGTAGCATGTGCAGGCGCCGTTACTCCTATGGATGCGCATTGTCGGTTGGGTCATCCTTCTCTTCCTTTGTTAAAGAAACTGTGTCCGCAGTTTTCTCAGTTGTCTTTTTTAGATTGTGAGTCTTGTCGGTTTGCTAAACACCATCGTGTTAGCTTGAATCCTAGGGTCACTAAGAGAGTTGATTCTCCTTTTGAGTTGGTCCATTCCGATGTTTGGGGTCCTTGTCCTGTTACTTCAAAGGCTGGTTATAGGTATTTTGTTACTTTTGTCGATGATCATTCACGTATGACATGGCTTTATTTAATGAAAAATCGTTCAGAGTTATTTACCCATTTTTCTGCATTCTGTGCTGAAGTTAAGACTCAGTTTAATAAGCCTGTCCAAATCTTAAGAAGTGACAATGCTAAAGAATATTTATCTGAAACATTTTGTCATTATATGGTTAATAATGGTATTCTTCATCAAACTTCTTGTGTTGACACACCGGCCCAAAATGGAGTTGCTGAACGAAAAAATAGGCATCTCCTTGAAACAGCTAGAGCCTTGTTATTTGCCATGAAAGTTACGAAACAATTTTGGGCTGATGCTGTGTCTACTGCTTGTTTTCTTATTAACCGTATGCCATCATCTGTCCTCTCTGGTTTGTCTCCTTTTCATGTCTTGTTTCCGTCTAGGTCTTTATACCCTATTCCACCTAAGATATTTGGCAGCACTTGTTTTGTTCGTGATGTTCGACCTCAGGTTACTAAGCTTGATCCCAAATCCGTCAAGTGCATTTTCTTAGGATATTCTCGGGTCCAAAAAGGGTATCGGTGTTTCTCTCCCAGTCTGAACAAATATCTTGTGTCTGCTGATGTAGCTTTCTCCGAACATGCATCATTTACCCCAGATTCCCCTTCTCAACCTGAGGGGGAGGATTCTGACTTCTTAGTCTATAGAGTTACATCACATGTCCAGTCCCCATCTGTCTCTGATATGCCTACACCTCCTATCATAAACCATTATACTCGTCGTCTCCCTGTCTCTAATCCCGATCCCGATCCTGCACCTGCTCCTGCTACTGAGGCATTGGTTCCTTCTTCGCCTGATTCTGGTCCTGATGCTCCAATAGCTTTGTCGTCTGATCCTCCACCGAGCACTGATCTTCCTATTGCCCTTCGCAAAGGTAAACGTTCATGTACTTATCCCATTACTGCCCTAGTCTCTTATCATCACTTGTCTTCTTCGTCTCGTGCTTTTATTGTTTCTCTAGAGTCTGTTCCTAAAACTGTTGTTGATGCTTGGGCCCATCCTGAATGGCGTAAGGCCATGATTGAGGAGATGAATGCTTTGTATGCTAATGACACTTGGATTTTGGTCGAGCTTCCTGAGGGTAAACGACCTATTGGCTGTAAATGGGTGTTTACTGTTAAGGTTAATCCTGATGGCACTATTGATCGTTTGAAGGCTCGCCTTGTTGCTAAAGGCTATTCTCAGATTTATGGTGTTGATTATTGTGAGACGTTCTCACCTGTGGCCAAACTCACCTCTATTAGGCTTCTTATTTCGCTAGCAGCTCGTCATCATTGGCCTCTACACCAACTAGATATCAAGAATGCTTTTCTTCATGGTGATCTAGTTGAGGATGTTTATATGGAGCAACCACCCTGTTTTGTTGCTCAGGGGGAGTCTGCGAAGGTATGTTATCTTCGTAAATCTCTATATGGTTTGAAACAGAGTCCTCGTGCTTGGTTTGGTACTTTTGTTCGGGCTGTTGAGACATTTGGTATGAAGCAGAGTAAATCTGATGATTCTATTTTTTACAAACAATCTGGATCTGGTATTATTTTGTTAGTCGTGTATGTTGATGATATTGTGATTACTGGTAGTGATTTTGAAGGAATTACTTCTTTGAAAGCTTTTCTTCCTACTCAGTTCAATACTAAGGATTTGGGAGAGCTTAAGTATTTTTTAGGTGTTGAGGTGATGAGAAGTAAGAAAGGAATATTCTTGTCTCAAAGAAAATATGTTCTTGATTTACTGTCTGAGACAGGAAAGTTAGGAGCTAAACCGTGTAACACTCTGATGGTTCCCAATTTACATCTTACTAAAGATGGTGTGCTATTCGATGATCCCGAGAGATATCGGAGATTGGTTGGGAAGTTGAATTATCTGAGGGTGACACGTCCTGATATAGCTTACCCAGTCAGTGTGGTGAGTCAGTATATGTCTTCACCAACTGTTGATCATTGGAGAGCAGTGGAGCAGATTTTATGTTATTTGAAAGGAGCACCTGGACGTGGAATTCTATATAGTGACCATGGTCATGATAAGATTGAATGCTTTTCAGATGCTGATTGGGCCGGGTCGAAAGAAGATAGAAGATCTACTTCAGGATTTTGTGTGTTCTTTGGAGGGAATTTGGTTTCGTGGAAAAGCAAGAAACAAAAAGTGGTTTCACGTTCAAGTGCAGAGTCGGAATATAGAGCTATGGCTAAATCGGTTAGTGAGATCATGTATATGCATCAATTTCTACATGAAGTTGGTCTCACTATTCCGATTCCAGCTAAGTTATGGTGTGATAATCAGGCTGCACTTCACATTGCATCCAACTCCGTCTTTCATGAGCGGACAAAGCATATTGAGATTGACTGTCACTTTGTTAGAGAGAAAATTCAACGGGGATTGATTTCTACTGGATATATGAGAAGTGAAGATCAATTGGGAGACATTTTCACTAAGGCTCTCAATGGAGTCAGGGTTGTGTATCTTTGTAACAAGCTAGGCATGATTAATATCTATGCTCCATCTTGAGGGGGAGTGTTAGAACTAGAAGTATATATGTGAAGTCTTTTTGTCCCACATTGAACTTTCCTTCCTAGTTTAGCTAGTACCTTTGTATATATATATGTACTCTTCCTATTGAATATATATGGAATGAATTCCCCACCTTCTATATTTCTACTATGTGTTAACACATACTAATATTAATAGTGTAAATACATTTTTTTTTAATAAGTTTATTTCATGTAACTTTCCAAAAAAGTGAAAAAAAATTACCTTTAAAATATATAATTCCTACATTTTTAAAACACGTCACTTTTAAAGGTTATGTACATATCTCTTGTGCTATATATAAGACATCCCTTATTTATACTTGGTGCTACTCATGACAAAGGTCAAGATAGATATATGTAAGAAACCCCCTTATTTATACTTTCTGCACACATGCAAATTTTTTGAAATTTCTAGGATAAAAAATGACAACTAACACTAGGTGATGCTAATTGTTTGATGTGTATGTTATTGTAGTGCTAGAGTAGTTAATGTTTGAAACCATTTGAATTCACCATAACCACGACCTACACATTTAATTGTTCTTTACTGTATTTGAATTACATATATAATAATAATAATCTTTAAAAGTAATTATCTGTTTTATTGCATTTTAGTTACGTATATAATAAAATGAACACAATAGCAATTCAATATAACAAGACTATAGGAATGATGTAATAACAGTGATATAATAGGCAATGCAAAATTTGTAAACAAAGGCTCTTTTTTAATATAAGTTAAAAAAGTGATTGATATTCAGGAAAGATAGACCTCGAGGCTAGAAGTAGTTATCATGTGACAAACAGGACAAACAGAAGCAAAGCCTTCACACTCTTTACACACACATAAATGTCTGCATGGCATTAACAGAATCGATACCTCCTTCACTTTGCATGCTCTACACCTCATGTCTTTCTTCACTGCACTGGACATCTCCCCGAGGTAGTTGTTTGGATCGATGCACGAGGCAGCATCATCCCCATCGCTCTCTCCTTGGCCTTCTTTTCCTGCAGCATGCGACCCTTGCAGCATTGCTTGTTCCAGATTTGTTTTCAGAACATTCACTACTGACTCGTTGTACTTGGCCATGTAACACCAGTTCTGGGCTTCACTCGTTACTTGCTTCATACTCTCCACGAGCTCTTTGTTTTTCAGGGTTATGCTCTCCAGCTCAGTGTTCTTCTCGCACAACTTTCTGTTCACGCCTCTCTCTAGGGCCGTTAGGAAAGATGCCATGTGTCTCTGCCTCATGTCTCGAACCCCTTTCACCATATTTTCTTCCTAACCACATTCACAGATATGTTATTCAGTTCAAATATTATGCAGTGAAATGCCAATCACCTAAATGGATTCACCACATCAACAATAGAAGGAGTACCTGAATTCTGATAAAGTGATTGAGTTCTTCCTTTTGCTGATCAAGTTCTCTTCTGATGTCGTTGCTTAGAGAAGGAAAAACTGAGGATGTTGCTGTCATGCTTCCACTTGCAGAAGTGATGGAGGAGTTTCGCTCCTCGTCATCATAAAAGAGCCTTAAACCCGTTGACACGGGATTTTGGTTCAACATGCTGGATCTTTTCTCAGATTCATCATTTATGGTTTTATTGTTCAAGGACAAAAGAAGTTTCGGCTGCCTCGGTATAGCTTCAGCATTCCTGAAACATTTATTTGGCTGGAGGAATGGAGTTCCATTATTACTTCCGAGATAATTTACGGGGCCAACATGGAATTCGACAGGCACTGCAACACAAATGGAGCATGATTTATCAAACAAGATGCATTATATTAGACAAATGCTAGAAATATGCTAATAGTTTAATATATATATATATATATATATATATATCCAAGCTAAAAGCAGTAAGAGTGACAAACTAGGCTGCCATTTACTACCAGTGGCATCAGCAATTAACTTCAAGGATGGACATTCCACTAAAAAATACTATATTAACAAATAAGTAAGGAGTAAATAAGAAAAATGACTCCAGTTGCAAATGTTGCTTCCATGCTATTCCTTGGGAAGTATATCTCACTTAAGAGAAGTCGTATTCAAAACTAGACCATTTCTAATTATTAATGAGTACTTATGCCTGATGCAAAGAAACATTCATTATTTGAAACTTGTATACTAAAAATAAATCACCATACTAAAATCTATTTACAATTTTTCCCTTTAGGAGTGCAATCTTAGAATTAATATTACCTAAGCTAGAACAGGATGGGACCCTGGAAGATGTAGAAACAAGATAGAAATAATAACTACATCTCAAAATACTTTAGAAAGCTTAGATAAGTAATGGACGAATTCCTCAAATTGAATGTTGGAACTCAAACGTCTTAAGACAATGATATTGTTGCATGAGCTTAAAATGGTTTAGCAAGACCAATGGCACACTTCCATCTTTTCATATTATAAACTCTTATAAAAGTAAGAATTTCCGGTCACCACTGCCCCCATATTCCTTATTTATATTTTAGCTATCACACTTCTTGAGCATAAAATCAATCAAAATTTGTCCATGAAAATTTTTAACTTTTATTATATATAAATTCTTTACGACCTACTATAGTATCTCTGATATGAGGTAAGAGTGAGTGAGCATTAAACCACATGAGATGGAGTGCACAAATTACGCTCCTTGTAACTGAAGTGATTCAAAGGATAATTGAGTCCAATGAAAAGAAAGACAGCACAAATTGTGGTCTTTGCTCAGATAAATATTACAGACAGAAGAATAGAATATGTTATGCTGTTGAGAAAATCCACCAAAACAGCCATTACTGCCTCACATAGTACAAACTATTGCAACATATGCAGAAATGCTAGAGCAGACACTTGAATGCACCCAACCCCCTAGAACCACTGCTCCTAACCAATCAATAAATGCAATTGCAGTGCCTAACAATTATTTTATGCTATTTCACTCGTAGAGAAATACCAATGCATGATCAGAGAAATAAAATTTCGTAAGCGGTTAAATATACATTACCATAAAATTCAAAGAAACTAATAGAGCATACCGGTAGAGCCTATATGATAAGATATATTGTCAACAAAACTTACAATTTCCACACAACTGCAGCTGATTAGAGACATCTGTCGGATATTGAAGATGATTTTCGAGAAAAGACGGGGCAGCAGTATTGCTATTGTTACCTCCGAACATTTTAGAAACTGCATATATCCCGGAATTACTTCTGCAGAAAGAAACACCATTAAAAATATGAATACAGGATCAAACTATTGATTGCCTTATATATCATACTTCAGAATCTCAGATCATTTGCAATCACAGATGTCATGTTGAAATTAATATACTTAGTATACAACTATTTGTTGTCCATCTTCTCTGATCTCCAAGCACAAAAAAGAAGACGAGTGCAAATACAAGCGTACACCTAGTGTTTCACCCTATTACTTATATTATCTTTATACTCTTCACAGGTACGTTTTTCATCTCTTCTCTAATGTTTCAACATTTGACATTTTTAGTTCATATGGTGAAACAAAAACCTAACCTAGAAAAAATCTAACTCATTAGCTTCTTTGGCATCATCCGACTTTATATTACTAATTTACTATTTTTAGTAGTTGCTAATGTTGTATTTGACAGTGATGAAAAACTGTTGGCGCCGCGCCGCATGCTTTTTTTTAAGGGACATTTTACAACATAAAGAAAATTGTTATCCTTCATAGAACATGAAAATGGAAGAACTTCAAATTACATAATAGAATATTATATCATCATCATATGTATCTTGTAACAATTCCTTTCGCAACATTATAATAATCCGTATGAATATAATAGCATGAACTTAGTGCGGTTGTCAAATAGATTGTGCGAGAAATTGCCGTTCCTTGCCAGATAGATTCAAGTTTCCTCCAGTCTGATGTTAATTTCATGCATAAAGCACAAGTATAGCTTGCAGTAGTGACTTTGTGCAAGAAAATGATCTAAGGGGGGAAGTGATAACAAACTCAGATATCCCATGTTAAAGAAAGAAAGAAATTGTATATGTCAATTACAGTCTTTTCATGTTGGTAATAAATCACCACTCCAGCAGCATTTTTCATCATCAATGATCATTTAACAACAAAAATTAGTTATTATCCCCAGTGAAGAAAAACTAGCGAAATACTTCAGACTCTAGAGGCAAATAAGGCATGTAGAGAGAATAAATTCAAAGAGAAGAAAATAAGACCAGATGCAAATGTAGATATTCACCATTAACTAATTTGTCAACTCTCTCATTAATTGAAATAAAACACCATGAAGAACGATCCAAACTTCAAACCCCGATCAAAATGACCAAGAAGGTGTATTCAAGACATACCTCAAAAAATCGTTAGGTCCTTATCAGAACCAATAGATTGAAGGACTCTTGATCCTGCTATGAACAACCCACATCCAATCAGTCATAACATAAAAGCTTAAAGCCAAATATCAAGACAGGGATGATAAGAATAACAGTAAGCGACTTTTGATAGAAGCTAAAAATCAATCTTATTTAAGACGAAGAACCATCGAGTGATTAAGAAAATTTGATGATCAGAGCATGGGATAATTACAATAGAAGTGGAGAAATGCATTGGTGATCATATATAAAATGGTGATGCAGATAAACTGGATCGGTCAGAGCAATAATAATAGTAATAGTCAGGGTTTGGTTGGGAAGGTGGATGAGGAGTTTGTTACAACAAATTAAAAGCACGCAGAACAGAAGAGAACAGAGCAAAAAAGGAATCAAGTGATGAAGAAGAAAAGAGAACGTTGGCACAGGCAGATTGAATGAGGCCCACATAAAATGAAAATGAAAATGAAAATGAAATGAAATAAACACTGATCCGTAGAGAGTGAGAGAGGGAAGGGATGGGAAGGGAAGGGAAGGCAGGCTTCTGGAAACACGCTCCTCTATTCAATATTCAATGCTCATTCATCATTCTCTCTCTCGCCCTTGCTACTTTTCTTTCTTTTTTCTCTTTAATTTGTTTAGGTTGGTTTTTCTTTCTCCAGCTATATTTCTTGTTTCTTTCCCACCACCTATAACTTCATTTTTCAGTTTTTATTTGTTTCTTTGGGGATGATTTTACTTTTCTGCCCTTCATATGTAGGACTACATCATTTTGGATTTGTTTGTAGAGTTTCTTTTTCTTAATTTTATTTCCTGTTTTTCGCTTTCAATAAATCCCACCGCATAGTTTACACGTTTTGAGCGATTATTTTCTCTATTAAAACATATTTTACAATATTTAATTCTCACAGTAGGAAATATATGTATATTAATAATAACATACAAAATTAGTGAATGCAATTTAACCATTATATATGTGCAATAGGAATTGAATATACGGTTTCATTTATTTACATAAGATAAAACAGAAAAATATAACCATCTATGAATACCGATTGTTGAGATAAGGAATTTGGGACCGATTGAGTAAAATATTTTAAAATAGTCATAATACGGTAATACCACTAAATAGAGTAGGTAATAAATTTTCTAAGTAAATCAAATATTAAAAGTAAGATGTATTGTGCATGCAACTTTATTTGAATATCACGCAAAAATATGTCATCCGAAATAATTTGATTTTGAAAGAAGCCAACGATCATATAATGTCGTTTTTGCCGCATTAATATTCCATGCTTGATTATGTAATTACCATGCCTATTGGGGTATTTAAGTAAAATACTGAAAAGTGATAGTATGAAAAATGGGTAAATAATCTGTTTAGTTGTATGAACTGTGACATTTGGTGTGACGGATGCATGTATACATGTCACAATTCACGTGCTTACCCCTTTTAATCAAATTTCAAAACATAGACCCCAAAAATTCAAATACCTGCTGCCCTCTTCATCTAACTTGTCTACAGTCAATATATTAATTAATTTGCAATTTAATAAATCATTAATGTAAGAGATGTTAATTACATTTTTCTCCATAAAACTGCTAAATTTTCACAAGAAAGGAATCTAAACATTCTATTAAATTCGACCGTCTTATATCTGCGAGGAATTTAAAAGGTTGAAGTGAGATACGTTGATAGCTTGTTAATTGGAGTATATAAGATAATATTCTAATATGTTAGTAGCATCTCTGAAACAATACTTCATTCATTTATAAATGTTTTTGACAATTTTTTAATGTAATATTAATTGGGTTTCACTTATTATTATTTTTTTAATTAAAATGTGAAAGTTTGAATTTCATATTATTTATAATTTTTAATTAAATTTAAGTATTAAAAACATTGAGGATGGACCAAAAACGTAATATGTTATGGACATTACTTTTTTATCGGGTCTTAACAAAATTACCGTTTATTAATACTCCCTCCATCACTTTTTGTCATTTTAGTACATATCATATAAATATGCATTTTTTATTTTTAGATATTAACAATACTTTTTTGTGAATCTCAATCTCCACCACCATTTAAATTAACTATATATTAACCTTTAATAACATTTTTTTTGTTAGTTTCAATCTCCACTAACATTCAAATTAACATATTTTAATACTTAATAACATTTTTACCATTCAAGTCAACTATATTTTATTAAAACTTGCGTCGGGTCAAATGGTGCATATTTATGTGAAACGAATGGAGTATTTAAAAAGTGTTAATTATATAAAACAGACAAAAAAAATTGTAGAAGACAAATAATAGTCATCAAGCAATCTTGAACATCAATTATCACAAATATCCTTCTATTTAAATTTATTCGTACGAATAGTATGAATTATATGAAAAGTATGAATAATATTTATTCATACGATTCATACGTACGTACGGTTTAATAAAACTTAATATCATGTATAAATGGTACGATTCATACTACTCATACTTAGAAATGTAAAATAAAATAATTATAAAAATATTTTAATACAAAAAATTTATAAATAACTAAAATTTAAATATTATTATATTAGTAAATATTATTTATCTTTTATAATCTATTTTGTCTATTTTATATAATCACTCAAATTGTACTAAATATACTGTTGGTTAGCATGATTTATTTTCCCTTCGGATAAATACGTAAAATATTAGTTTTTGGAAAAATGGTTAGAAAGGGCAAATTGGTCAGAGAAGTTGTGAAGTAATAAAGGGTGGCGAATAAGTAGGGTCGGCACGGCCCGTTTTCCCCACACCCACTTTCTGATTTGTCATTTGTTGGACGCGTAGCGTAAATTTTGACGGGTAAAAACTAAAAGTTCTACTCCCTCTCTCTCTCCCATTAATTTTATATATTTTTTTTTCCGACACGATTATTAAAAAAAATATATAAAATAGTATAAGAATGATAAATATAGTAGGATCACATTTTTTTGAAAGAATAATTTTTACTATTTTAGTGTCATTATTAGTGGGCGTTCCAATAAAGAAATTATATCACACTTAATGGGAGGAAGCGAGTACATTATTAGCATATGTATTGACCACTGACCACTTATTTGAGATGCTACAATGGTTCGATTTTTCATGCGTACCGACTATTTTCATACATTTATATATCATGCTCGGTCTAATTACTTACGGGATGTCTCTTAAGCTTCTTAAAACAATTTATAAATTTAGTAGTTTATAAGATTTAATTTGAGTTAGTATATACCTGATATATTTAAGTTATACATTGGCGGGTAAAACCGTATTTTTATATATTAGTGGATGAAAGAGTGAATTGTAACCACTTACATACTTGGAGTTGTGATTATACCAAAATAAACGACAAAAAAAATATTTTAATATTTCGTGACCTTGTTACGAATCTCAAATAATACTCTTATGTTCTTTAAAAATATGCACATTTTGTCATTTTGGTTAGTTCTTAATAAATATACAATTTTTATGTTTGGATATTTATTACACTTTTTTGTGAGCCTCAATCTTCACTATCATTTAAATCAACTATATTTTAATATTTAATAACACATTTTGTGAGTCTCAATCTCCACTATCATTCAAATTAATTATATTTTAAAATTAATAATACTTTTATTATTCAAATTAACTACATTTTATTAAAACTCGTATGAGCGGTGCATATTTTAAAAAAATGAAGTGAGTATACGAGCATATCTCACAAATCGAGCATAAAAATCCGCAACAGCAAAATAATGAAATTAAAAGGCAATAATTGAAATGAGTGGCATCCATCTACACTTGTTATCTTATAGCATTATACTAGTATTATTAATTGATATGATGCTTATCGCAAAACCATATAGACAATGGTCCATTAATGCCACCATTTATTATGTACGCGTCTGCGTTTGGACGCTCATAATTTTATATTAATTAATTAAATTTAGTCATACAAATAGTTGAAGAGTAATCTCCATTAACCATATTTATTTATTTCTGCACTATACGCAAAGTTGACGTTATTTCTACTCCACAAGTTTCTACATAATGAACTTTTTTTAATCAGAAGTAGTATATGATTTGAACTCCACCATTTTCTTTCTTCAATTCTTAAATTGAGTTCTTTCGATAACAAAATTATATCAAAATCTTAGATATATTAAGATTGTATGTAGGGCATGAAATTTCATGCTTGGTCCTTGGATGTAAATTCACCCTGTACGTCATTTTTTAGTGCCAGTTTTATATTTAATTGTTAACTCATTCTTCACCACCAAATGTTTCTTGCAATCAAACTTGGGTGGCGTTGAAGTGGTGTATTAATCCAACAAGCTTAATCACACTTTTAATTAGTAGAAAGAATATTATTATAATTCATCTTTTAAAATTCTGGCATTCAGTTTTGGTGGTAGCGTGCCTAAGATAACAAGATAATGAATCGGGTACAATCACAACAATTAATTAACGTCATACTTGAAATTGCCAGAAAAATCAAATAAGCCTTCATTAGTTTTTTTTATTTATCTATTCTTAATTTTAGTTGCACAAGAAAACAAGTATAGCTCTTTTATTTCTTTCTTTAGTAACACAATTTTTCACACTATTTTAAGGACTTCGAGTTTTTCAGCTAAATTGTACAGTCAAATTTTCACCCTTATGCTCAAACTGACTCTTTATCAATCTTGTCACTCTTATAAATTTAATTATTTGTAAAGTTATATATTTTCCATTAATCTATTACAGATGGACAAATCATATTATTCATAAGAGATTCCATATAATTAGTTCAGAAGTCTTCTTGATTATTTTAAAAAAAATTAAATTACATCAAAATTTAAATTACAATGGACTTGAAGTCATGACTTATTGGCTCAAGAGTCCATAGCTACTTAGCTAATTCATATTTAAACCAATCATAAAATGGTATATGAATAAAATATCATTGCATTCTAAAAATAAAAAAAATCGTAGTCTCGGTTGAATAGTATAATTATAATATAGGGAGAAGGAGCAAATAACCCCCCAAGGTTTTGGGAAAAAGAGCAAAAAGACCCCTATGGTTTGTTTGTAGGCAAAACCAACCTTTATTTAAGTTTTCAAGAGCAAATTAGTCCAAAATGTTTTATTTTATAAATAAAATATTCTTTTTTATAAAAATAGATGAAAAATGCCCAAAAAGACTATGTTACTCATAATGATCTATCCAAAATGATTATTCAAAGATCAACATTTCATGAGAATTTCAGGAGATATTACCGGCATGAAAATGGTATCTTACTTCGAGGTGTAATCCTTCCCGGAGATTATCCGAAGAATGAGTGTCCTCTTCAAAGACCATTTCATCGGAGAAGGATACTATGAGGGATTTGATAGAGAGAAAAGAAGAAAGTATCTATTGGCGTTATATAATCTAAGACTCACAGTCTTGGATCCAAAGGCGCTCAATAAATTTCTTCAACTCTTTACGATCTACCAGCATCAGTCAAAAGCTGATGAGACTATCGCGAAGGAAATTTTCTTCTTAAAATTTCCAAGCCCATGGAAGGAGATGATGATAAGAGATTATATCCCAAAGGGCAGTGATAGCATCGCCAAGAGGATGTCTTATGTACATCAAAAGCTTTCAGAGTGGTGTCAACAAGCCACTGCTCAGAAAAATTTGAAGAAGCTGCGAAGAATCAACAAGGCAGCTCACATAAACTGTGAAGATAATGATCTTCCAGTTGTTATTGGAGGCGAGCCATCAATAACAAAAAGACGAAAGAATAGGTACCAACCCTATTCTAAAGAAAGAAATCCAAGAGGAAGATCTTGGAAGCCAAGGACGATGTGGTCTAGACAGAAGGCTAGATCATACAAAACTGGACAAAGAAGCGGACCAGCCAGAAGCAGTGGTTCGTTCCAAGGATCCAGTTCAAGAATTCCAGCAAAGAAAACTTTTAGAAAAGCTCATACCAGAGCTAATGAAAGTTTTAAAGATTGTAATTGCTGGACCTGCGGAGCCAAGGGGCATATTTCAACAAATTGCCCAGATAATGAGCATAGAGGCATGCGAAGGTTCGAGTCTACTCCGGACATCGAAGATGCCATATACTACCAAGAATTGGTTCAAGTATACCAGTTTGAAGATATACCCTCCGACGAGAGTATATATGAGCAAGAAGAAATTCTTAGTAGGGATGAAGATTCTGATGGATCTACAGAATCTTCAGACTGACGCTGAGTCTTGTCATCAGGAGAAAGAGGATCGAAGTGGATTTTCCAGTCGCACGATGATCTCGCCAAACCTGATCGACAAAATCATGAAGAAAACCTTGAACATTCAAAAGTATCAAGGTTTTAATGCCAGCAACCTAGACGAAGTTCTAAGAAATTTCAGTTTGGGAAGAAGGAAACATCATATCGTCTACGGAATCACTAGACGAGAGATGTCGCTTCCGATCGAGTTTACGGGGAATCAAGTGGAGATGCAATTGATTCCAGCAAGCGACATACGTGAGGATTTGGAGAAACTTAAACCAGAAATTGCTGAAAAGATGAGATGGATTCATATCGGGGCAATTCAACTGGTTCTCAAATCCACGATGTTCACAGGAATTGATGCTCCAATCGACATAGCCATATGTGATAGGAGAATCAGAAACCTACAAGATTCGGTGATGGGAACCATCACGGGGAATCTTTGTGCAGGCCAAGTTGTGGGGATTGTATATCCTAAGATTGCATACAATCTCAACGACTCGGGTTTCAGTAAAGCTCTGACGCTATATCAGGACTTCAAAAGGAAGGAGTTATTGGATGAGGGAAATACACCTTATTCGATAACATATCAGATTTCATATGCACTTTCCAACTCCCATCATACGGAGTTATTCTTGGGAAAGCCTTTTATCGAAATACCTGATATCTTCAAGAAGGTGACTACAGCAATTGGTCCCGATAGAATGGAGATTCCACAAAGGAGGGAGGTCAACATTCGAATTCAAGAGAGGCCAGTCATAAGACATGATCAAAGTCTTAAGATAAGCTCAGGGAGACTATCCTTCCAAGGAGATAGAATTATATCTCAACCCTTTGGGAGGAAACTTATCCAAGAAAGTCAGCCCCAATTCCTAGGGAATCCTCAAGTTTCAGTCAATCTGAAATGTCCAGAGGGATGGAGAGGGATGACAACTAGATTTGATGCTACAAGATGGGAAAATAATTTTCCATGTAGTGTCTTATATTATCTCCAGCAGCCGGAGGTTAACCATTACAATGGAACCCTTGACCTAGGGGGTTTTATAGTAGAGGTTAAAGGCAGAGCAGGACGAGAAGACGTTTTGATTCTAGGGCGGGATTTTTTGGAAAGATTCAAGCCCTGGAAACCGATGGACCAAGGGATGATGATTACGATAGAAGAAAGACGACTCCTAATCGTATGACAAGCCCTTTCTCGATTTACATTCCAGTGGGAGTGTTATATGAACAATATAAGGCAGAATATTTCTCGGCCTATATTGATTCAGGTGCAGGAATATGCACAGCAAGGAGAGGAATTTTCCCAGCAGAAGTTGAGGATACTTTACCTCAAATTGCTGGCAGAGATTTCTCTAAAAGAATTTTACTCTTGTCCAAAGGAGTAAAAGAAGTGGAAATACTAATTGGAGGCGCGGGTCAAACACCTTGGTATAAGGTTAAGACTCCACCAATTTATTTCCATGATACGGGAGCTGATGTTCTGTTAGGAAATAATTTCCTACAGATGTTCAAGAGATACACGCAGGACAATGAGCAAAGAAGATTAGTGTTCACAACAAATTGTGACCATAAAATCATTGTTCAGAGGCTAAGGAAGGCATTCAATCGCCAGATACCATTAGCTTTTCGCAGCAAACGTGGTGATATGAATAATGACGGCAAACTTCGTCACCCAAAGATGAAAGATCAAAGGAGGTTCAGCGAAGCAATGCTTAGCTGTATCCGGGAGGATGATCTTCATGAAGAGGAAATACAAATCCTTAAGGCAGCTTTGATTTCTAACAAAGAAGTTAAGGTTGAAATGCAGGTGTCTCTAGTGGATGTCAAAAGGAAGATCTCAAGATGCTACAATGAGAATCCTTTGGCATGGTGGGAAAAGAACCAACTCAAAGCAACCTTAAAGGTGAAACCGGAGAGGAGGCACGAGTTTGTTAGGTTCAGACCAATCCTGATGAACGTAATAGATCAGAAGGATATGAGAGCTATTATCAAGGAACATCTTGATATGAAGTTGATCGAACCGGCCAGTTCGCCTTACAGTAGCCCAGGGTTTCTGGTAAGGAATCATGGTGAGATCAAAAGAGGTAAACCTAGACTTGTCATTAATTATAAAGGGATTAATGATATTCTAGAGTTTGATGGATATTTTATTCCAAGTAGAGATCACCTTATTAACTGCATTCGTAATGCTAAGGTCTTCTCCAAGTTTGATTGCAAGTCAGGTTTCTACCAGATTCGCATGGATGAAGAAAGCAAGAAACTGACAGCTTTCTCTACACCACAAGGGCATTTCGTTTGGAATGTAATGCCAATGGGGTTAGCTAATGCTCCCCAGATCTTTCAGAGGAAGATGGATAATCTTTTTAAAGATTATTTTTCTTTTATGTTTGTCTATATTGATGATATACTAATAACATCAAAAGATATGGATGAACATATTACACATCTGGAAATCTTTGCAGATGCTTGTTACAAAGAAGGATTAGTGCTGTCTGAAAAAAAAGCAGTAATTGCTACCCGGAAAATGGAATTTTTGGGTATTGAGATCGATGAGTCTGGGATAATTTTGCAGGATCATATTGTGCAAAAGGTCCAGGATTTTCCAGAAACATTGAAAGAGAAGAAACAACTTCAGAGTTTTCTAGGAGTTGTTAATTTCGCTGGGATGTTTATTAAGGATCTGGCGAAACATAGGAAGGTCTTTAGAAATTTGCTAAAGAAAGATGTTCCGTTTATATGGACGGAAGATCATCGACAAGGGATGAAAAAGCTAAAGGAGGAATGTAAAAATCTCCCAAAGCTTTCAATTCCACAGGATGAGGATGATCTGATCCTCTATACAGATGCAAGTGATTATTGGTGGGCAGCGGTCCTAATAAAAATCACTCCGAATGGGGAGGAACCGTGTAGATATTGCAGCGGTTTGTTCGCAGAAAACGAGGTCATCAGATGGCATATCAACGAAAAGGAATTTTTTGCAGTAGTGAAGGCCTTCAAGAAATGGCCTTTATTTCTATTAGCCAAGAAATTTACTTTAAAAGTTGATAATACACAAGTTAAAGCTTTCTTGAAAAATAAAATAGAATCTAAGCCTGAGAAGGCTAGATTACTCAGATGGCAAGCTTTATGTCAATATTATGTTTATGATATTGTCGTAGTAAAATCTCATGAGAATATTCTTGCAGATTTTCTAACGAGAGATGGAGCCAGCTGAGATCAGTTCCATCATCCTAGCCCAGAGGCATCTCCGAGAAAACTTGGAAATGCTTTTGGAAGAATGGGAAGAGTGCACTCTCCATGCTGACCAAATGGGGAAATTGCAAAATGCCGATAAGACGAAAGTCTCCGGTAGGATACGAGCCAGTCTGCTGACCTATACTCAGTTAGGGTCGGCATTGGAAAAGCCAATCTTGCGGGCTTCCAGAAAACCTCTGGAGAAAGCAGAGTTTCGTGTTCCGGCACCTAAACCGGTAGAAGGGGATTCAAATACCCCTCGAACGAGTTCTAAGTCAGTGGAGTCTGAACCACTGGCCCAAGAAAAAGATGATGCAAAGGCTTCACCGCCTGAACCATCATGTCAACCCTCCACCTCTGGGGAAAAAGAGGGAGAGATTAGTCTCAGGCCATTGACAGGCAAATCTGAGATTAATATTAATAGAATTAATTTTTCCTCCTTTGAACAGGTCTACCAGGCGAGGTGGGAGAAATTACTCACAAGAATGGATATCAATCCTAATACTAGTAGGATTGATGTCTCTGGAAAATATCCAAGGGTTTGGATGATGCCAGGATCTAAACCCCAGGATGTCAAGCAATGGTATGAATTTGGGGCACTCGCCTCGGTTTATACTATGTCTCCATCGTTTCCAGAAATCTCAAGTCTGCCGCGATGGATTCAAGAAGCAGTGCACGAAACCTGGGCAAATAACGAATCACTTTGCCGAGGTGACACTTTGGAGCTATATTTCATTAGTGCAGCTCCAGAGCCAGCAGGAAAAGGGAATCATGAGGCCTTTCACTATATAAGGCTCAGACGACCAAGGATGGATGTCTATAACCAAGTTAAGACGCCACCCAATGAGGTACCTATGATCGCCGCCATTTCTGAAGATCAGATCACAACCAGGCGAGCATGGGGATTATGGGTCTGTCTCACAGAGATGGACAAAGTCAAGTTTCCATTTAAGTTCTTCCAGAACTCAGCAAATGGAACCTTCCTGTTAAATACTATGACAGGAAAATCAACCAGGTTCGCAGAAGAGGCGTTCGAAAGGAAAAGGACTCTTCTGTGGGAAAACAAGTTGGCGATGAGTAAGGAAACCCATCGCAAGTTTTGCAACATGGCTCATGTTGGCCATTGGGAATCTCGAATTTGTTCAGATTGCTTGGCCCAGCGTGAACCAGAGTTCGGAAAAGGCTTCTTACCTAAACAAGATAAGAAGAAGTTCCGAGCCAACGAGTATGAGGAGAAGAGGACTCCTCCAAAAGGAAAAGCTCTAAAGGGCCCTCCAAAAAAGACAGATGGCCGACAGAAATAAAGAGGCCATGTGAAGAAAATAAAGAAGATGCTTTCGGTAAAAGAAAGCATCTAGAAAAGCAGCACCCACCAAGAAGAAAACGACAACGGGGGGTGAAAGAAAAAAACGTCCCACTATAAAAGAATCGTCGGTGGGAAAAAATTAAAAAAGATGGACCACTAATTCAAAGAAGGGGTCCAACCACTAAGAAATGTTTGCGTCGGCAGCCTTATCTGGACCCAGCTTCACGTGAAGAAGCATCTTTCCAAAGATAAGGATCCAAGGCAATAATGAAGAGAAGAGAAGGCTTCCAGCCTTCTATATAAACCAGCATTTGGAGAGAGTGAAGGAAATCGGAAAATTCCCCTACTTCTTTCCAACAATAAACTTTGTAATCTTTCTTCTTTCTAGTTGATGATAGTAATTTCCGCTACCATAGGTAGCTAAACAAGTTAGTCTCCTCCCTAAAGGAGATATAATTAGTATGTAATATATATTTATAATTCCTTAATAAGATTTGGGCTTTGGTTCATCCTCTTCTAGATCTATATTTTCTTTATTTTTACCAACAAAAATACTTATACGCCCCGAGTAGGAAACGAACGAGGGCTGTGCTGTGAGCTGTTGAAGGAATCTGCGTCGGAAATCCATAAGGTGCTCCTGGTGGTTGGACGTGGTCCCTAAAACTTCCGGTAGATACGACCCGACGGCTTATTGGTCAAAGAAGGTATTAATAGTTGGTATTAATATTGAATTTATTTATACGGAAGTGTGATGGGCCTGATAGTAATGCATGTGTTATTACCATTCTGAAATTCTTAATCGTGAAATAATGGGTAGAAGGGTCAAGAACATATTAATTGGGTATTTTCATGTAATTTTACAAGATAGAATAAATTTTAATTGGAAGAGGGACTAATTTGTACCTCAAAAGCTTGAAAAGGGGTATGTTTGCACCAAAATAGAGAAGAAGGGGGTATTTGCTTTTTTCCACAAACATTAAGGGGTGATTTGCCCCTTATCCCTATAATATACGTAAGCTCAAACAAGTATGATAATCAACGTGAAATATCGTAATTGGTAATATATATCATCATGAATTAATAATCCAGTAACTACTGCTTTTGGTGGAAAATTTACTCTATTGATTATTCAACGTCATCTTATCACAGAGGCTACCTAGCTATTTAATTCCCATTGATTTCCCGTATTTAGCCAGCTACTTACTTTTCTCGAACATTAATTTTTATCTTCAAATCTTCGCTCCCTCCGTCTAGCTAAAAGCGGCCACAAGTGAGTGGGTATGTAGATTAAAAAAGTAAAGTTTTGTGTGTTAAAAAGTATGAGAGATGTATTTTAAAGATAAAATTATTTTCGTTTTTAGAAAAGTGATCACTTTTAATAGGACAATCTAAAAAGTAAATGTGACCACTTTTAGCGGGACGGATGGAGTACTATTTAATTAGAATATCAGAGATGATGTTACAGATGAAGAATATGAATGTGGCCGATCGATCTGAGTTCACTCTGTATTTTTTTTTTAATGGACTAATAAAGAGAGCATACGCGTCTAGTTGTAGTATGAATTCATATATCTTATCTTAAAGTGATGTAAGATCTTTAGAGGAATTGGTTGCATATTCATTATATAAAACATTCAAAAGAAAAAGAAACCCTAATATTTTTTAATTCATATATGTAAGCACTGCCAAAAACTATTAATTTGAGGTGTTTAATTTCAATTTGGTGACCTTATTGAAGCAGATTAAATCATAAGGCAAACTAAATCTAGATTATAATTCGTTGAGACTATGGGTTTTGGGCATCCATACTTTGATCAAATATCCAAAGACAGAATTAACTATTCAAAGGATCAAATTAGCCTATCCTTCAACGATATATTCACATTAAATATTGATTATAATTTGGACTTTGGAGGCCCAAATTGGGGAACCATTGATGAACATTGTCGTCAAATTGAAGAAAGTGTCACAAAAAACTGCAACAGTTAGGTAGGGCTACTTGCAACTTGAATACGAGATATATATATATATATATAGATAGATAGATTAATTACTAATTTATTAAAATTATAAGAATTGGCTGATCGAGGTTGAACATAGAGTATCATCAACAATTAATTAATCTTTCTAATTTCAATCCTAATTAATGCAAAAATAATGTTCCATCTTATATTGTGAATTCTTCCCAAGTGTAATTAAGTATGTATGTACATTCAGCATATCTAGTTAATTTTCTCTTCAAAAATTTATTACTCTCACCATTCACTTATACATATTGTCATTCGGTCCATCCATACAAAAAATTTACTTCAAAATTTTATTTAGAGTAAGTAGACTCGCTTTAATTAATACTCACAACTCAATTAAATTTAATTAATAAAATTAAATTAAATTTCCACTCAATATATACAATCACTAAAAAATACTATCTCCGTTCACAAAGTTTCTTTCCATATTTCCTTTTTAGTCCGTCCATCAAGTTTCTTCCTACTTTTTTTTTTATTTTTGGCAACCTCTCTGTTTTACTCACTCTTATTTAATGTGGTCTCATTCTCCACTCACAATACCTTACACATCATCTAACTTTTGTGGGACTCATTCTCCACTAATTACACTTTACTATCACTTTACTCTTTACCAACAAATTCAACACATTTTATTAAAATCCATGTCGGGTCAAAATAGGAACATCTTTGGTAGACGGAAATAGTAATAAATTAATTAATTTCAAATTCTATTCACTTTATTCCCCACAAAGTCAAAATATATCATTAAAGTCAAAATATTAAAAAATTTGGTGGTAGGAAGTGTCTTTGGTTTGCAGAATAGGCTGCTAACATCTAAAACTGTAAAACTGGTATCTACGAAGGTCTTTGTTCATAGCAAGAAATGGTAATTCAATTGTCCCACACAATTTCTTGATATACCTTTATATATTATTGGAAATAAAATATCTACCTCCTACCTAATTTTTTTAATTAAAACTGCATATGTCGTCATTTTTTGATTATTATATATAAATATAAAAAAGTTTTCCCCATTTTAGCAATGTCCGAGAGGACCAAGACTAATAGAGGGGCACTTTGTCTTAAAAAATTTGGTTAATTCATTGTGTATTACACGCAAACACATGAAAATTCGAGAAAACTCTACGTATCATAAAATTTAAATTTTAAAACCCATATCATTGGAGTTAGAGTTAGTTTTCCTCTTTACAATAGTTGGGCATAACTTTGAAGGCAACTATCAACATTGATGGTAAAGAAAATGTAGGAACATTTATGCACAATTACTTCAATATTTAAAATAAATCCTACATATATTATTATAATGTGATTCTGTGAACATAAAAAATGTGATCAATCCACAAAAATATGATTACACTAACAATTGATTAAAATAACTAGTGAATTTCCTTCAACTAAATAAAATAATAGTAATAAGTGAACATTTCATTTTCGGATAATGAATTTCAGTTTATTTCAATACGCAACTCTCTCTCTCTCTGCTTTCTATTTTCTGTTAAAAGTGCAGAGAATTATGAAATGAAGTATTGATACCAACAAAACAAGGTACATTGCTCACAATTTAAGGGAATCTTTATGCTCACCACACCAATTTGACTGCCAATTTAATTTGTTTTATCTCTTTTGGAACATATAAAGGTTGTGAGGAATCTCTAATCCCTTTTACTGAGGAGAAAACGAGGACATGCTTCTTGCATTTGACCCAATGAGAGTATGCCGTACTCGCATGTATTTGTCGTGGAGTTTTTGGTTTCATTTCTATTTTAATTCATTTTCTACTTCTTTTCTGTTGGTACTTTCTTGTTTGTTGTTGTTGGTGGTAGATCACAGCTGTTAATTTCTCCAGTTACCTGATTCGTGATTACTTGTTCTTTTAATTACTTCATTTACGCTGGACGAGTTAGTATATATACTTGCATATGTGCATAGCCCCTTGGGTTAGCTGAATCAAAGTGCATTGATTTGATCATGTTTTGATGATTGTGGGAGTTTGAAATTACAATGAGATTATTAAAAAGACTGTTTGATCATACTTGGCCAGTAATGGCTGATGATACAACAGCTCCAAGTTATTGGTTAAATTGGAGGTTTCTGCTTTGTGCAATATGGGTTGTGGTGGCGATGGTGCTTTCTGCATTCCTTATATGGAGACATGAAGGGCGTAGGGATCAACAGTTGTATGATGATGAAGTTTTGGGGACATGCTCAAATTCAATTCATCCCATTTGGTTGCTTGCTTATAGGCTAATTGCTTTCACTGCACTAATTGCATTGCTTCTAGCTGATCTAATCATCAGTGGTCTTGGGAAATATTACTTTTATACTGAGTAAGCCTCACCACATTGTTTTTTCTTCTGTTTGTTTAATTTGTTTTGTGACATACTATGATTCTGAGGATTTGCAGCAGAGAGTATTTACTTTTGAGTCTATATATGTATGCTTAACTCTATGACAATGGTTATATTAACAGAAGTGTTAGCAGTGTGGTTTTTCTCACTTTTGTTATCATTCTTTGTGAAACAGGTGGACATTGACTTTGGTCGCTTTTTACTTTGGGGTATGCTTCTATGTGCTTTCCTAATTTATACTTTCAGGGCCTGTGTAATGCAGTTTTTTTTTAAAACTTACTATGTGATAATGTGAATGCCAAAATCTTTCAGTTTGTTGTGTTACATGTGTGCCACATATTGAAAATTACAGCATTTATACTGTACACATTGGTTTTGTAGCTTGCCGCTTCACTCTCGATTCATGGCTCCCTGCGCTGCCACAGTGAAGTTGAACGGGATAGGGATAGTTGTATATTGGATAATGCGGATCTTGGCTCTTATGAACCACCCCAATTTGGGATGCATGCTGATATTCCCAACCAAACTAGGACCTCAAGTTGTCATGGCGAACCTAATTGGAGAACTGCTGCATCCACATGGGGCACTATTATGCAAATAGTTTTTCAGGTAATAAATCACTTGCGTTCCTTAAAATATCGGTACCTATTACTCAAATGGTAAGATGGTGGAAATAAGAACTGCTATACTACTACTCTGTTTCGATTCCTGTGAATTAGGCAGAGCTTCATTTTGTCTTATCAAGAGTATCTTAATTTCTTTCAAAAGAGAATGTCTATGCAATTGTCCGCTCAGGAATAGCATCTGTGTGTTGTTTTTCTGATTGTACATCTTATGTATCATATAAACTTGTCGCTGTTAATGCAACTTAAGAAAGCCAGCATCATATTTGATCTTCATTTGCAAAAAATAATGTGTTGAGTTATGTAACCTAAGAAAATTGACCACTGAGACATTCTTATCCTCAGACATCTCCATTTCCTACGAGATCGACTACTCTTATGGCTTTCTCATACTTTCCTTTTCCGTCTAGTATAGATGTCTGCTGGGGCTGTGATGCTCACTGATTCCGTCTTTTGGTTGGTACTCTATCCATCTCTTATTACCAGAGGTTACAGATTAAGTTTTGTAAGTACAACTTTTCCCAGCTCATTATTATTCCATCACTAGCAAAAATGTTCCAAAGAAGGAGGCAGATACCATATTTTCTTCTCATTTGTGGCTTGTAAATGCTATATTAATATATATCTTACATCATCTTTGACTCTTAGTTGATACTTTATTATTTTCTGCAGCTAATTGTGTGTAAGCATTCTGTCAATGCTATCCTTCTCTTTGGTGATGCAATCTTAAATCGTCTGGTACACTCTCAATGACCAAACTCTTATCATTTCTAAGTAGTTTATGACTAATAGATCTATAATTACTTCCCAGAGATTTCCCTTCTTCCGCGTGGCATATTTTGTTTTATGGACATGTATCTTTGTCCTTTTCCAGTGGATCATCCACGCTTGTGTATCAATTAGGTAAAATTTCCCCATTTCTGCCTCATATTGTTACTCAAATAAACTTGTGACAAGACAAACAACTAATATAGTTCTTCTTTACTATGTGAATTCTCTTTCTCAACAGGTGGCCCTATCCTTTCCTAGACTTGTCGTCTCAATATGCTCCTCTGTGGTATGTACCTATCTATTGCC
The DNA here is from genome assembly GCA_026898415.1 of Leonotis leonurus. Taxonomy (NCBI): domain Eukaryota; kingdom Viridiplantae; phylum Streptophyta; class Magnoliopsida; order Lamiales; family Lamiaceae; genus Leonotis; species Leonotis leonurus. The sequence continues at coordinate 943,044 of JAPKLX010000064.1, forward strand.
ACTCCATGCAACTCCCAAACTAATACTATGCACTGCATTTCTTTCTCCATCATAATCACACATTCTCACCTTTCTCCAATGACATCTACCATTGATTGCACAAAGTCTATTCGATAGTCTGTATACAGTTTGTTGTTTTGCAGGTACCTAGGCATCGGCCTTATGGCATTTCTCTGTTATGGAATCTGTTTTATGGTATTCAGAGTGAAGCATCATTATTTGTCGAGATAAAATACTCCGTGCCTAGAAATTAACTGCGTATAGGTCCTCTGCTATACTTCACCAATCCGGATAATTTGGATATTAAGTGAGGCATGTAAACTTTACTGTATATACTTCATCAATCTTGCATTAAATCCTCCATGAAATCTTGCATATCATATTATCGTTTTATACCAATCGCTTAGACTGTTTTGAGCAATTTGAAGCCTACAATTTTCATTTCACCATTTAAAATAAGGAAAAATATGGAGTAGAATTAATATCTAAATCTTAAAGAAAATTTGGAAATAGGCAGAGATCATTCAGAAAAAGATGAGAAGTATCTTGACTGAGTAAGAGGAAACTAATTCCGAAACAAAACAATAAAATATACAATTACGCCATAAGAGTTTCAGACAACCAGGACCCAATACAGAAACATTTGGAGTTGGTAAATCTGAAGATTAAGTTTTAAAATACAACAAATCATAATCATTTGCCACAATATGTTAAGGCTTCACGCATTCTCTGATAAACTGTTCTAAATGATAGATGTCAGACGTCAAACCAGAAGCTTCTGCAGTAGTAACTTTATTGTGGCACTGAGAAAATGTAAATGGTTCCCCAGCCATGCCTAGCATATATTCGTGAGTCATCATGTCTGCTGATGAGACCACTGTCCTTGAAGCGCGGAGTTTGTTGCTGAGGTGAAAAGGAAGCGAGCAGGTAAATTAAGTGCAGATATAGGAAACAAGAAAATGCATTCTGCATGAAATTTGTATGTGAGCTGCCAAGCAGTTCTGCAACAAATGAGGATATATGGCAACCTGACTGAAACACCAATACTAAACAACTCCTTTGATATCATCAGCAGCTCAACTATCCTGTCTTCATTTCTCAATTTCATACTTCTGGATTAGTTTGGGCTTCAGTGTTCATTTTACATTTTTTATACCAATAGATAGTATATTCTAACAAAATTTTGCAGGCCACTAGAAAACTGTCATGAACATAAAGAGGCCAAATAATTTTAATATATAACATATGTCAACAGAAGTGCATCGTATGCTAAGCAGAAATAATATGGAAGGCAAATCACAGGTGATGGACTAGATTATCTCACATTTCCTTCTCCAGTTGTCTTCGGATAAAGTCCTGTGTGTGTGCAGTAACTTTTTCCACCTTGTTGCATAGAAGCAGTAATGGAATCTTTTTCTTCACTACACACTCCTTGGTCAAAATATCATATAGGTACCTTCAGTAGGAGAAAAGAGAAAATGATCCACTGTTTTAAGCAATGACACTTGAGTGAATGTTCATGGTACACTTAAAAACAAAATGCAACGTACTCAGAAGCGGTACGAACAATTGGTAGAAACTCCACAGCATCCACCACAAAAACTATGCCAGCTGCTTGAGACAATAACGCATCCAGTTTAGGTCGAAGCCGTGAATGCCCAGGAACATCAACCACGTGAACAGGCTTTATTTTTCCCTTCTGCAAATAAGAGAGAACATGAATAGAAATATAAAACTTCTATCAATCTCATCAAGTGAAGAAAACTGGTGGCAAAGACATCCCAGTAGTTTCTAATGATTTTAGGAAGAGATAAGAGTCCTAGTGTAGGCAACAACTATCAAGGCATGTTTTGCACGAATAGTTGTGCAAAATATAAGAGAGTACCTTACTAGCCTCAGAGTGCAGTACGAAAGTTCCTCCATTTGGTTGCATTGATGTCACAGAACCATGGTGAGAGGACCCATCTCGAAGCTACGGTGTACATGAAAATACATGTTCAACAGGGCATTAAGTTGAGGCAATTATTTCATTCGTAGTATCAACACACTCTTACTTAAACCTTGTTCAATCAGTGGATACCTGGCAAAATAGAACAGTTTTCCCACTTCCACTGAGCCCAGTTAGTAAAATGGTGTTCGCTGATCTATGCTTTGAAAGATGTACTATAAAGAAAGAGTGCATGATTGTCAAGTAAAAACAAGGCAATTGAGACATGAGTTAAGAGCACAACGAGTCCTAATGTGGATCAAAATATCAGTAATATCACCATTTTTTCATCCAACCCCATCCCTCCCGAATTTGTCATGAATGTACACAGGTATGCACAAGCGCAAGCACGTACAGAAGGCATATATGGATGCTCACGTAGAAGGATGTGGCAGACACACACACACACGCGGTACGTATAGCATTTAACCATAAACATCACAGAGGGGTGTAGTAAATGTCCATAGATACGATCAAAAAGTTAAAACCTAATTTCATCCGAGAGAGTTCGAAAGAGTTCTGAGCATATAAATCATTTCAGTCACATGCATCTGACAATAGCAACACGGAAATGCAAACAGCAGGCCTTGTAATTCAAGTTGCACATGCCAAATGCAAGCTCAGCATTTCCAAAGCAATGCTACAGGTAGTAGTCGAGTAAAGTTCCACAAAGAAACACAATTTGCATTCTCACAACGAGCCAATGCTTTTCCAAAAACACATAAAATTAATAAGTTTAGCAATTAAAAATTATGTGTCTATACACTCCGACACAAACATCAAAGACACACATAGACGCACGCGCCTTAAGATATTTTAATCAAATAAAAAAACCATCACCTTCAGGAAATGCATGAGAAACTAGATGACTTACCGATTATGAAGAGAACAACGGTGAATAGAACGACCCCAATCGCGGCGTATAGCTGCACTGAGGGGATCCGTTGAACAAATTCTTGAGCTTCGTTCAACAAGAGCTGCAACTGGATCTTCAATTCACCAAATTTCTCTTCACCCATCCTTCCTATTTACAAAATCGATCACAGTACAAAACGAGATTATGGTTGGAAGAAAGGAATTAACGTACGGAAGGAAGTTGAAGTGGACGGAAATCAATGAAACGACATCGACGCGATTGCTCACCTCACCTGTTGCCAATGAGTGGAAAGTGATGCTGGATTTTTGTGGACTGAGAGTGGCAACGCTGTGAATGTGATGGGCTCTCTTTACTGCGATTCTCTTACAGTCATATTTACGTAATTTTAAATAAGTATAAAATCCCTACTTTATTACAAGAATAATATAATACAAATAAATATGCTACTTTACCTCTATAGACTAGCCCCAATTTAAGAGATACTAAAAGTTAAATAAATAAATCCTAAACAACTATAAGCACTATCACCAACTCAAATTATCGTGGTTATACTTCATCAGTTTCATGAAATATGTCATGTTTTAATTAAAATTGTAAATTTTTTTAATTAAAACATAACATAATTTTTAGGGTTAATATATCATAATAATCATTCTTCAAATAATTTAGTAAATAATTGTCCATTCAAACAAAATATGTCAATTATAGTCATTTTTCTATAAATTTACTAATTTAATTTTAATGACCTTAATAAATGTAAATTTTCGTAATTGCACAAAATTGAACGATTATATGACTAATGATCTTGTAATGTGGTTTTATTATTTATTTCTTCATTCAGTTTCATATATTGTAATTGAACAGTTACACAACTAATGCTCTTGAAATGTGGTTCCCGTGTAATTTCATATTTACAATTATATATGTAATTACACGAGCATGACCAAGTGACAGTCGTGTTCGTGTAATTTCATCTCTAATATCACACATGTAGTTATACGAACATGACCAAGTGACAGTCGTGCTCGTGTAATTTCATCCCACAACCATACATGTAATTATACAAATTTGATCAAGTGACAGTCGTACTCGTGTAATTTCATCTCCACAATTACACGTGTAATTACACGAGCATCACTTGATTTTAGTCATGTAATTATCGCGGGTCATGTAATTGTGGCAGTGTATTAGAGTAAGAATGACTATTTTTTTTGTTATTATTTATAAATAGCTCTTTTTTACTTTTATGTTTAAAGATTGACTACTTTTGAAATCGAGTTAATTATAAAGAATAGCCAAACAAGATAGCGAAAGATAAATACTAGTTGCCCACATAACAATATATAAATTTTAGCCATTTTTAAATTTTTTGGAACAAAAATACCCTTTTAAATTAATTTTACAATTAGAATTTCAACATTATATATTACATAAAAGGTAAAAGTTAAATATATTTTGCCCTAATTTGCATAGCCGTCTCCGGCCGTCGTCTCCCCTACGAACCGCACCCCCACCCCCGGGACGCCCAATCCACCTCATCCCCGACACTGCCCATCTTCGTTCATAAACCCGACACATCCTCATCCCGCCCCAACTCCGCCACTATCCCACCTCAGTCTTATATCCCTGTCGCTCCTCTGACCGTACTTATCCCTGTGTATGAATGATATGATATTAGTGATTCATACCATTCATACGTTAATTGTATAAATAATATTGAATAGGTATGAAGCGTATGATTCATACCTAGCAAGCGAGATTCATACTCAAAATGTTATTATATTAGTGATTCATACTGTTTATGAATAGTGTAATTTTAGTGATTCCTACCATTCATACGTAAATTGTATAAACAATACTACATATATAGGTATGAAGAGTATGAATCATACCTAACAAGTGAGTATTTATACCTAAAATTCTATAAATGTAAAATGCATGGGTTAAAAAAATTTCGACCACCACTACCAATATCACCATCAAAATTTATTTTACAACCAAAGCAAATTATAAAAATTAAAATTAAAATTGCACCAACAAAAAAATCAAAACAAATAATATTTATGGTATGATATTAGTGATTCATACATTTTATACGTTAATTGTATAAATAATACTACATATGTATGAAGAGTATGAATCATACCTAGCAAGTTTGATTCATACTTAAAATGATATGATATTAGTGATTCATACTGTGTATGCATGATATGATTTTATTGATTCGTACCTTCAATACATTCTATAAACAATACTACATATGTAATAAGAGTATGAATCATACCTAAGAGAGATCCATAATCATAATGATATGATATTAATGATTCATACTGTGTGTGAATGATATGATTTTATTGATTCATATATTTCATATGTGAATTGTATAAATAATACTACGTATGTATGAAGAATATGAATCATACATAGCATGCATGATTAATACTCAGAGTGATATGGTATTAATGATTGATATCGTGTATGAATTGTAGTGGGCAAAAATCGTATTCTATCAATAAGCCCAAACGCAAATTAATAGGTAAAGCCCAATCAGGCCAAAAAGCCCATACACTAGGCTGGGCATCATAAGCCTACAAACGGCCCGACCGGCCCAAAACATCAGCCATAACCCTATCAGTACGGTCAACAAACGGCTATGGCCGCCGATAACGACAATCGCTCGAACCAAGCCGGTAATA